>JBBMFX010577173.1:0-14327 GCA_037832545.1 Rhabdalestes septentrionalis | reverse complement strand
CACTCGATGGGAGTCGGCTCTTCTGATTCACTATTAGTAAACTAGCTCAGGAACATGGCTGGTGTTTCAATTTCAGACGTTTTTGAGTTTTAGGGCTGCACATTTTCAGTAGATTGATATGGTTTTAAAAATGAAAATGGCTGTTAGTTTAATTTTATGTGTTCTTTTCTCAGCACTTTAAAAGGTGAGTCGATGTGTTAACGAAAATTAATACAAATTGATTGTTCAGTTGTATGACAGATAGATGGAGAAGATTGAAGGAGTTTATATAGAAGGACGTTGATAAAAAAACAAAAAAAGAACATGAACTAGTTTATTTTGAGCTGCGAATTATGTTAAAAATGTTTAAAAATGAACTATGAATCTAGTTTGTTTTTATTTTAATAAATATATACACACACATATACATATATATATATATATATATATATATATATATATAAATACACACACACACACACACACACACACATTTATAAAATATATCAGGCAGATGGCTAATTTTCTTTGTTTTAGAAAGATTCATTTAAAAACATCTGCAGGATTTGCAGGATGTTTCTACTATAGAAAGGTTAAATAAAGAAAATAACAAAAATAAATAAACATTTTGGGATTTTTCGTCCTTGAAGAGTATCCCACTGATGAGAGGGGGCCATGGGCATAGCAGTCAGAACTTTGAAGTAGATTACAAGCCAAATCTTTTTTTATTTTTTCCCTGTAAACTAATATTTTACAATGCTATGTAAACGGCATTTTTTCTGAAAAAGATATTGCATAACAAATAACCTGTCTTTGCCGACTAAAACAAAGGCTAGATATATGAAGAGTGAAAGGAAACAAACAAAACAACAAAGAAATAAACATTTCTCCTTTTCTTTGAACTGTGGCCCACTGATGAGAAAGGTGGCCGATCATTATATGTATTTAACAGTGTTTTTATATGCAGTTTAATAAGCCATTTTTGCAGCCTAAATGTTTGTAAAGCAAGTGTCCATTTATTTCATTGTGCTTATTTTGTAAAAGGCTGAAATTTCCTCATCAAAGCCAAAGTTCAGTGTATAAAATAGCACCGAAACCCCTTGGCATCTTTGAAGAGCATCTGATGGGGGTTGGGTGGCGCGTCAGAGACGTTGCAGTGACGACTGAACTCCTTTCAAATATATAAATGTGTTTATACGTCATATTTGAAAACTGAAAACTGAATGGGATTTTGTTTTTGTGTGAGATCGGAGGGCCTCTTTTGTTGAAGAGTGATTTGCCTTAAGGTGAAGGTTAAATAAATAAAATAATGAAATAAATAAGAAGGTGTTGATTCTTTCTTCGCCTTTGAAGAGCACACTGCTGATGAGAAGCGGGCCACAGGCACGCTGGCGACTTTGAAGTAGTTTCGAGTATTGTCCTTGGCTAAACAAACACGGCCGCGTCTGCCTCCGAGGCCCCGGCGCCTCACTTTTAATAAGAAACCCTCTCACTTCGGAATATGGGCGGTGAGTAATAGGGGGGACCAATGAAATAACCTTTCATTGCTTTTGATTTCATTGATTGGTCGTCCCTTTGTTGTTCTCGCTCCTGCTTGAGCTCCACTTTTTAATGATGGCCTGGTTTTTTTTGTTGTTGGTTTTTTGTTTTTTTTTGGTGTTGTTTTCTCTCTTTCCCAGCCTTGATATTAGCTGAGGCGCTTCTCCGGATAAATAACTTGGAAGCTCTCATTATCTCCGTTGGGAAATACTGATTTACCAGCTCACAGTGACACAGCTGAGCACTGATGACTGGTCTTGTCTTTTTGGGAACACTCTAATCACATTAAATGAGCAGAGGCGCCGACGCTTACGGGGAAAACGACTTTTTTTCCCTCGTCACTTTCTTTCTTCCACCATTCCTGCTTTTCTCAGTTTGTCCAGGTGCTGACACACATCCACTATCTTTTGAAATTAAGCGTATTAATGGAGGGCTTTGTCCCCTCTTTGCTGTAATAAGAGCCTCTGCTCCTCCTCTGGGATGAGAAATAATCATCCAATAGTATCTGACCTCATTAATGATCACATGGCTGCTATCAAATGCTCACAGCAGTGTTCCAATGGCCGTCCCAAATGAGTAAAAAGGTGTGGGCACGATCTTCTAAAAGGTTTCAATGGAGGGGTTCGGCCAGTAGAGTCGCTCTACTTCTCTGGGAAATGTGCTGAAACATTGCAGTGAGGATTTGATGGCAGCCATGAGAGCATTAGTGAAGTCAGGTACTGTTGGATAACTAATGGATCACAAAAGAAGCCCTCAGTTAAAACCCTTCATTTCAGAAGAAACTCGGGATGATCACGTGTCTGTACCTGGACATATAGGAAAAGTAGGGAAGGTAGAAGAAAGAAAGAGTCGACTAAATGAGTTGATTTCCCTTTAATCCTTGGTGCCACTCCTCATTTCCTGGAGGTGTTCATCCCCCTTTGCTATATTGAGAGCCTCCACTCCTCTGGGAAGGCTGTGGGAACATTGCTGTGAGGAATTTCTTGCAGCCACGAGAGCATAAGTGAGGTCAGGTGGGTTTATTTTACCCCTCTAGGTTTGGCACTGTGTATAGTGGCTTTAGGCTGAAGAGTGACTGTTCAAGCCCCATCCTACTGGCAGAGCTTTTTATTGTACAAGCTGTGTTTGAGCCCCAGTATTCAGAATACATTACTGAGTCTTAGGCGCCAATGCAAATTTTTAAAAGTAATTAGTCTTAATGTGTGAAAATGTGTCTTTCTGAATGCACTGATATACTGTGTAGAAAAATCAAAATTTTTTTGTTTTATTTAGTAAATTTAGTGATATTAATGTTAAAACATCATCTTAACTGTTAAAAGGCCTTTGCACAGGACTGTAATACATTTTAGGAATGAGACAATAGTCCGACCATCATACAAACTGCTTGGGTGTGTTATATTAACTTAATAAACCAAACTTAATGTACAATACAATAACTTCTACAACATGTATTATCCCAGATCATTTTTTAATCATCTGTGACACTGTTCACCTTTCAGGACACGTCTAACATTTCTTCATTTTTATTTACAGCTTCCCAGTGTCCTACTAATCTGTCCTACAAATCTAAAACCTGTGAATTTGGACAGGAATCATTTGAACCATTTCTGAGACTCTTTCTCTTTTTTTTTTGATGACTAACACAAACTGGGCAGGAGATGAACTACTCTTAATATCTTCAAGGTGGACAGTAGAGTGGAAACAGTGTTTGAAAGAGTTTAAAAGCTCCAGCACCCCCCCCATACCCCCAGGAGGCAGACACACACACACACACACACACACACACACTCACACACACACACACACACACACACACACATACACTGACATACTACTACCTGCAAATCAACTGTACCTTTGCATAATATGGTATTTGTGGTATAATATAATAATATTAAAAAATGGTCCCACCAACACACACACACATACACAGATGCACCACACAAGCCTCACACACTCTAACATACCATTACTAGCAAATAAATGGTAACTGTGCTGAAAAATTGCATAATCTAATATTTGACCGCCCCCTCTATCGACACACTTCTGTTGTGTGTGTGTGTGTCAGAATGTCGGCAGTTGTGTAGAACAGGTTGTTCACACTTTATTGCGTTCTCTGTGTCTTACTCTGCCATTCTAATCAGTGACTCATTGAGAGTAAATGAAGTGTGTTAAACCGCACCAGTTGGCTACAGAGCTGTGATTTGCTTATTGGTTCTGTGGGGCCGGTCATCGCGCCGCTCTGCGCTGCACCGTGTTATTACCGAGTGCAGGGGGAGACAGGAGCCACCGGGCTCGCTCTGCTGAAGTACACTGCACTGATCACCACCATTCACCACCACTGCCACTGCACCACATTTTCCTGGAAACCATCGCCTTTATGAGCCTGGAATTACTGTTATTTAGCTGCACTATATGGACAAAGGTTTTGGGACCCCTGACTATTACACTAACAAGGTTATTAATGACAGTACATTCAAATAAATAGACTTTAATCTGGAGTTGGTCTCCGCTCAGCTATAAAGGCTCCAATGCTTCGCGGAATGATTTATACAAGATTTTGTATTTTTTGTAGGAATTTGTACCCATTCATTCTGTAGAGCATCATAGAGAAATTATGTATTATAAATGTACCAGGCCTCTGTTCCCGAGACTTAGGTGATATTTCACTAGACGGTTTTCACATGTGCCAGTGAATATTTGTTTTGCACCACATTAGCAAACAATGCTTCCTTGTTTAAAAAATAAATACATTCATTAATTAAAAAAATAAATAAACGCTACCAGTCCAAAGCTTGGACACATTTTCTCATTCAATGTTTTTTCTTCATTTTTATTATTTTCTACATTGTAAATTTATATTGAAAACAAGCAAAATGTTGAAGGAACACATGCAAATATGCAGTAATCAAAAAAAGAGTATGTTTCGTAATAAGGTAATGATGGACAGCTGTTTTTCTTTACTTTGTTAAGTGGTACTTGCAATAATGTGCAGTAGAACCGTAGTGGAACAGGATCACTACCTGTGTACCAACCCGACCATCACAACTGATGATCCCAAACACATTCAGAAGGCAAGAAATTCTACTACTGAACTTAAGACAAAGAACACCTGTGTTTTAATACCATTCCAGGTCGACTCCTAATGAATGTGTTTGAAAAATGTGGGTGCATAGAGTGTGCAAATCTGTCATCAGAGCAATAGGTGGTGTTTTAAATATTAATCTACAATGTAGCCAATAATAAAACCAAAGGAAATCTTTGAATGTGAAACTTCTTTATTTAGTATAGTTTGTAATATTAAGGGTTTAATATACAATAAGGACAAAATACTATTATTGCTATTATATTACTGCTTATTGTGATGGCAGTAGATTGCACATCATATAATCCTTGACATTTTATGGTTAAAGGATTGGCTGCATCTGATATTTGGTCTGAAACAATTGTTCAGCATAAAAGTTTTGTCAGTCCTTCATTTGAAAGCGTCTGAAGTGAGTTCAGTAGTGAAGTTGAAAAGGGCAGCACTTCACTTATAGTGAGACCACAGATCAAGAAAACAACTGCAGCTGAACACTCAAAAAAGACATTTTCTTTTTTATAAAACAATGTATCACGTAGATCATAAATATCATAACATATTTTCATTACCAACATCACGCTCCATCATCTGAAAAGGAAACAAAACAGGCAGTAAATAATAGCTTTCTCTCCATTCTTGTGTTCTGAGTAGTGGTTGACCGATTATTGGTGCTGGCGATTATTGGATTCAGTATGATTTAAAAAATGTGCTTCATTGTGCTTTGATGCAGCTGTGTCTTATGCCTGTAGTCACCACTGAGCATATGATGGCATCTAAGGGGCACATTTCAGTTTTAAGTTGGAATTTGCGCTATTCTACATTTTGACATGCAATCTTTCACGGCAAATGTGCATTGGCTCCACATACTTGTTATGCATTTTAAATGATCATGTTAGTTTTGGGGTCAGTTGTTTGGGCTGCTAGTTGCAAAGCGTTGTATTGCCTGGTTTTGAGAGTTTACAACACTGAAGCCTTAAAAAGTCTAAAATCCAATACATTGATTTTTCTGTGTATTTAGTGCTTGATTTAAACCTGCTGAAAATAATTAAGACCTCTACATTGTGTAAGAAAATGGAGCTTTCATAGTGCCGCTCAAAACTGCATGTGGGAGGTTTTTAACAGCCTCTTGCTGAGGCAAAATCAGGAAGTTTGGATATTAAGATATTAGAGTTGCAGACAAATCAGACAAGCAAAAGGCCACCAGCAAACGCCTGTCATGACCCGATTAGTGGAGACTTGCAACATGGAGGAGGACACACATTTTGGACAAAACAGTTGGGGGTGTTAGCAAGATTCTAATCACTGAAGAGATGCTGACTTATGCTGCATCTAGCAGGTCCAAGTACCATGTCCCAGAAAGAAGGATGCAGGAGTCTGACACCCGGTATTTTCTGGTGGAACTTGAAAAGCCATAAAACTGTTTTCCTTAACAGAGACAGAGACAGGTTTGCGGAAAAGGGTAAGGCTTGCACTCTGAAATCGTAGCTAATAATGAAGACCAAGGCTCTGAAGAGGAGCTGCCAGGAAAAGATGAGCCCCAGAACATTACGGCCAAGGGAGAAGAGCTCAGATTAATGTTGCCTAGTTTTGTGTGTTCGCTCAATTGCATTTTTCTCCCAAATAATCAAGGGGTTCCTTCATATGATTGTAACATTTTTGTCAGCGTGACATGAAATAGGTCTTCACTTACATTCATAATGGTCTTAAAGGAGCCTTAACCCTTAGAACACAAGCGGCATGGATCCGTGTCTGCGGCGCAACAAATTGTAAACGGTTTTTGGCTGTTTTGCACCGTTTTTATTTTAAAATTCACTTTAAGTTCTAAGGATGAAAGAGTCTTAAGTTGTTGAAACCCTGTGTGTAGTGCACTATATTTTTAGAAAAATGTTTGTGCAATAATCCCACCCCAGTCCTGTATGTTATTGTCTTTGGGGGTCCTGAAGAAGAAACAACGGGATACCCTTGAATTTGCGTGCTGTGTGATATCCGTATCACCAAAGCAGCCCCTAAAAACGATTAACCAGTGATATAGTGAGCAGCCCTATGATAAACAGAAGCATATTCTAATGAACCACAGGGGTGCGTTATATGCTCTTCTGGTTGTTCATTATAGACGGCGGGAATGGGACAGTGACTGAGCCTCATTCATCCATGAGATGAACTCCATATGGGTGTTATTGTGTATGTGTGTGTGTGTGTGCACATGTGTCTATGTCTGTGTGACCTTTCGCAGTAAACTCTACACATTTATATTAAAGCAAAGGCCATGATGACAAGATTATTATGGCTGTATTGTAAAACACTGTGATCCCTTTTTTAATGAGGGGAGTGTATAGGTTATATGGGCTTTTACAGGGACATTTTGGACAGTAAAGCAGCTCAAAACGTGGGAGGTTTGTAACAGCCTCTCGTTCAGCTCGTCAACGTGCCCTCGTCCTTGTCCTTTCCCTTCAGAACACACTTCAACACGTCCCACAAACACTTCTGCAATAGTTGGGACACAGTTTACCGAATGTATATTTATGCAACCTTAAACACAGTCTCATTCAATGGTTGCTTAAAATAGTGTTAGACATACAGAAAGAACAGAATTGATGAAATGCTAAACATTTGAGAGATGCACCAATGCTCTTGTGAGATTTTATAAACTCATCTCTATCTCATCTGTGTGGACCGCACTTTTGGTTACCCCTGATAATTATTTTGACCAAGGCTTTAATTAGGGGAGATGTGGAGCCAACATTCAAATATGCTCAAACTTTCCCTCAGTATATTTTTTCCAAATAGTTATTGGTATACTAAAACATATGTGAACTTCCATTATAATATTTTGTTCTGCTTAAAAGTTGGAAAGTTTAGTTCCAGTACAAACTTTATTGATTAAAAAAAGTGAAGTATGAAGTTTCAAGTATTTCATATTTCTATTATCCAAAGACTAAAATTAGAAATAATAAGGAATATTCTATGAATAAGAGGCCTCGTATTTCCATACCGGGGCCCTAACTTGATGAAGTTAAGACAGCCCTTTGGCAAAATGTTTAATCATTAGAGCGAGGACTGTTCTAGTACTCTTAAGTGCCGCGCAGGATCATTTCCAACTCTTGGTGGAACCGGGTGGGAGCACTCAGTGGCTTAATCAGTGGTACGACGCTCTAAAAGGCCATAATTGACAACGCGATCTGTCATAAACCTCTCCGATCTCATCAAAGGTAATTGGCTTGAAAGGTTGCTCACGTGTGGGGGGTTCGGTTCATAATGATGATTGGCTCAGATTAGCTCGGTTGATGAAATTGGGGGAGGTAATCAGTGGGCTGCATTTATTTGCTCTCAGGCTAACATTTGAGCCCTTTAGCGTTTGTTATGCAGGTACCGATTGCTTGGCATAAACATTTTTCCCAAATTCACCATTGCTACTAGTCTGTTTTCAGTCTTTTTAAAGTGTGCCCAGGCTCGAATCACGCTCTTTCTCCATTATTGAAGAGTAATTGCAGAGTTGTAATTATGAACCCCTAATTAGCTCAGCGGGGTGGCGTTATTTGGAATGAGGCTTTAAATATAAGTGATGGGACTGGATGAGCATTCTTGTTCAACTCATTATTTGCTCCTAATTGAATAACTAAAATAAATATTGAATGTACAGTAGAAACATGTATCTAAATGACGAATGGAATATGGGACATATGTCTTGGCTGTATAACAGAGTGACCGCCTGAAGCAGTACATTACCGTGTGATGGTTCTGTTAGTGGACTGCATGCAAACACAATGTTCCAAGGAAGATAAATGCATGGTAACAGTACATGTGCCTTTTAAATGGGTTGTTTGTAAGCCCTGATGTTTGCATTGTTCTGCTGTTAACTACAGCATAGCCAGATATAAAATTTTAAACATCCTCAGTCATTTTGTTGATTTTTAAGTGAGAACACCAAAAGTCCTGCTTTGTCCCAGATTGCATATTAGTCATTGTAATGTTCATGCTAATGATCAGTGCTATGATTAGTTGCCTTGTTTTGGTGCCTTATAAACTTGGTCATAAACACTCCTCCTGGAAATCTACTTGTTTAGCTCAACCTAACATATATCCAATTATGCCCCACCCTTAACATAAAGCTCCAGCCATAAAGGGACTTCTGAAGAAATTCATCAATCAGTGCCTATTGTGTCTGGAACTAGAGGAAGGACTGATGACTGCTGCGTTATAATGACATTGTGAGTGGGTGGGGCTAAACTGTTTAGGCTGAATAAGTGGATATATATGTAAACATACTGGTTTTTGTGATGTCACAGAATAAGAAGTTCAGTATTGTATCTGTAGGTTAGGTTTTGTATGTGAACTACATGGATGAGGGAGCTTAACTTTTGAAAAGGATGTTTTTGAACTACATCACAAGCTTTTCAAATTAATTGAAGAAATTTAGATTTGTCATGACATTGCCCTTTAACAGAGCTTCTGGAGAGATCATGCTTCATTTAAAGATCAGTTTCAGTTGATATTAATGTCCTTGATATATGCAGGATATATACCCTAATCATTGAATTTAATTTACAGTAAAAATATACAAGGCTTTAAGAAGAACAAAATGAAAGAAACACAAGGACGCTTAGCAAAACACTTGAGATCCACGCAGGTGTCACGTGGGATTTGCACCAGGTAGGAAAGAAGGCGCAACTGCAGATTTCCGTTTCAGAACTTTATTTAAACAACTCAAAGAAGGCTTGAGGGCCAAAACAGAAACAAATTCCAAAACACAAACGACTGGCACAAACCTAAGGGAATGAGTGAGGTTAGTGTGAGGGTGGACTGACAAACAAACAGGCCACAGAGGAAACTTAAATTCAAACACACACACACACACACACACTGGAACCAATGAAAAATAAACATTACTATTACAAAATCCCCGGGCAGCTGTGAACCCTTACTGATAAGCCAGTCAGGGAACACACACAAATACAAGTCCCAAACGGCGGCCTCTTGTGTTCGCTGACTGAGATCGGCAGGAAATTGTTATTGATGCGGTAATCCTGGACTGCATCTGCCAGAATAGTGGATGGGACAAAATACTGTCAAATTCCTGAGGAAAACCTGCAGCCCTCTGCTGGAAAGTTGTCAGTGGGAAGAAGGTTTGCTTTTCAACATGACATTGATCTAAAATACACGTGACAACTGACCACGCAGTGGCTGAATTAGAAAAAGTTAAATTTCCTTGCCAGGGCCCAGACTTAAAAACTATTAAAAAATGGTGGAATGACTGCAGACAACTGATGTGCACCATTCAGTCTGATTGAGCTTGAACTGTTCTGGAAAGACAAGTGGGCAAATATTTTGAGTCTTGATGGGCAAAATTGGTGGATAAGTACCCCCAACAGACACTAGGCAGTAATTAAAGATAAAAATAAAAAGGGGTTCCACAAAGTTCTAACAAATCCAACATTATGTATTTACTTAGTGTTATGTAACTATCTATAGTTCTAATACTACATAACATATAACACATGGGCTATATAGTTAGTGCGACTATACGTAGTGCTATTAATAGATCATACAATTCTAGTATTATATAGTGTTTACACTATATCATATCATAATAATATAACATTACAGTACATAAATTGTTAGTGTTATCACAATATTGTGTTAAAGCGATATAACCCCATGTGCAACCCTATATACGGTGTTAACACTAGAATACTGTATGTACTTAAATTGGTTATATAGTGTTAAATCTATGTACAGTGTTCTACAACTATGCGGTTATAGTGGTAATAGACTGTAACAGTGAACCTGCCAAGATTACAGCACAGTGCGATCTCAATGACTAATGCTCATTGTGAGCTAATTGCTCTGCTGTGGACTGAAGCTTTCCAAAGTTTTTCCACTAGAAACCTCTAGCTCCACAATGGAGGCCCGTCTCTCCAATTTAATAACAGATGGCAGACTTGGACAACAGTAGTTTTTCAGCGGCGAACTGGCAAAAAGCTTTTTCATGTATTGAACTGATCAAAGCTGACATTAAAATCACAGCGAATCTGAGCAAGACAGGAAATTCTGTTAATTGGCCATGATAATGTTTGATTATCTGCATTAAGGTGTGTGATGTAACATTCCTGGAGAGAGCTTGGGGGATTTTCAAATGATTAAAGCGCTCTCCCTCTCTTATCTTCTGCCATGCTTAATGTCTCTTGTGTTTTTGCCTTTTTTTTATTTTTTATTTTTTAAATGTCACCATGATGGGCCTGTGGGTTTGGACTTGGCTGTCATGGGCTTGTCAGGTGAACTGCATGAATCTGATTTCCTTGACAAAGTTCTTCCCGTAATTTGGAAATGTGTCGGATGAAGTTTACTTCTGTCTACAGTGACAAAAGTGTGACAAGCCAAAAGAAGCCCAGGCTTATAAATACCAGAAGGGAAAACAAGATAATTCCTTCCATCAACCCTTCAAGTCTTGTTTATGCACTTTTTACATACAAAAATAAATATGTTCTTTTAAATGTAACCGTCACTCTACACTAACTTCCCTGTTTCCTTCCATACATCCGCTGGAGGGCAGTGTCCAAACTTTCACAACGACAAATGTTGAAAGGGGAAGGAGGTCGCTGATATGTTTGTATGTCTGCTTGGGTGACATCATATCATGTAAAATTCCTTATTATTGTGAAAAACCTTGATTATATGAATACACATCGACACTGAACCTCTCAATACAATATAATACCAATTTCCATACTGTTTATATCTAATGGACCTTCCCTCTTATGGTAGAAATGTTGTCATCACAACATGGGAACATGGACTGCCTGTGGAAAAAAACAATCATGGAGACAAAGTACAAGCACTACTCTCTGTTTGGGCTGAACATACATTTCAATGGGAGTTCTCTATGATGGTAACAAATGTATCTTTAATACTGTAAGTAATGTGAAGGTGAATATTTAAATAAAAACAAAAAACTTAACTGTAAACACAAGAGTGTATCTACTAAAATACCATAACATCAAAAGCAGATTATCGCCCCAAAACCACGTCCATGTAGTCAAACCACTGGCAGAGCTGACAGTGGTTCGACTCCATGGACGGGGTTTTGGGACGATGAGAGTGCTGCAGTTTCCATGCCATCACAGTATGTTTTAAGTACAACACGGATCTCTTATACCCAGTGCTTGAAGTGGGAAAAAATAAGTGCAGGAACTCTAATTTTCCAACATATTCTCAGGCCACTGTCGCTGCGTCGGATCAGTTTCAGTAAGTACTGGAAAGCAAAAAAAAGTGGCGGAACCCAAAAGACGAAAATACAGAAGTTTCGGAACTCTGTATCCCCACCTCAAGCACTGGTTATACATATGGGAAAGTTTCTTTAATCAGACGCATGGACCTGCCTACCATACCACTGTTGAGCCACTGTCACAAGACCCTCTCAGTAAGGGTCTGGTTTGTTTAGCTGTAAAATCAGCTTTAAAACAGCATGCTAGCCTGTTCAGAGTCTGGTGAGTCTTAAGGTAAGATAAGATCAACCCTCGATTAGTGTCACAAGAGGGAAATTTGCGTTGTTACGGCAGAAAGAAGAAAGTTAAGAGCAGCAAAACAGTAGATTAAAAGCTATACAACAAAACAAGATAAAATAAAAACTACATTTTACAACTAATAAATAATAAGAGCTGCTGTAACAGGCTGCCACTCCCTGAGGTAGCAGATGTGTGATATTCCTGTTTTAGGTCGCATTTAAATAAAGTACCCCATTAAACCAGGTTAAATGTTTATTGCCCTCTTATTGGTGAGGACATGAACAGCCATTGTAATAAAGTAGCTGGTATAAGTGTGTAGGGAGTTGCCCCTGCACTCAGAAGGTTGTGGGTTCAAAGTACAGTACAGCCAGTGTGACCACTGAGGCCCCCCTAGAGCAATGTACAGTCCCTACACACTGGTGTGTGACTGTAAGGGGCCACTTTATTTTAAAGTAGGACTGAGGGTGTCCTGTTTGTTCCAGCGGTGCATTCCTCACTTTGCTCTCCATTCTAAGAATGCTCAACATGTTAAGACATAAGAGGAATTATATAAATAGGTGATCAAAATAGACTTGCTTAGATTAACCTTAAGAAACCCTAGAACACATTCTAATCCTAAATGTTCTAGGGGTTCTTAAAATTAATCTAAGAAGGTCTATGGAAATGGACATTCCCACAACTTGTGTTGATGCTCTGGGTGTCAGAAACAACAAACAAAGCTCAGCATGATATCTGTGTCAAACCAAACCCATACTGGGGTTTTAAAAATCGAGTCTCAAGCAAATGGCCACAAAGATATAAAATACTCAAATTTCTTTATTTTAGGTGGGGAAACTCCGCAAACGGTGGGGGGGGGGACCTGAGAGCAGCTAAGCGCCAGTGCCTGAAGCGAAAGAGAAGCAAACAGCGAGTGTGTAGGATAGCAAACACCTGTTTTAGACCATTTTTATTTGTTGAAATCAGATTTGGCTAATATGCTCTGAGGTCTAAGGGTTAAAGATCAAGCCTGCGAGAAAATGAGACCAATAGCAATGCTACACATGTGGCAGTCTGTGTCCTACCCTTGCACTTCCTTCTTAGTCCTTTAGTCTGATGGACTGTGAAAAGCAAGTAATTGTAACTCCAACCCCTAATCCTAATCCTGCTAACTCCTGAGCCCTTATAGAGAAACTAAGGTGCAAAAACAGATGGTTTTTGGACTCATTGTTGTGATGTCACAAAAACTGGCCCATTGACATGTATCTGCCTGTTTAGCATTTAGCCGCAAGCTAGCCTGAAGGAGCCCTTCAGCACAAACAGCTTATTGAATGATGTGCAATACATTAACATATATCAGTCTTAAAGACACGGGTCACAGAAATGGCACATTTCTTCCTACAGAATCCAGAGAGATTGGAAAATGGTCATGTAAAAATGAATTATGACTGTTATTGATGACATAAAGCAACACTAATAGTACATGTGGAGCTCAGGAGTGGCCAACAAATCAGTACAGGTTCATCAAGAAGGTCATTTTTAATTGATTATTCACCCAAGTCATTGAGCTGAATTGATTAACTGTGACATATCGCAGCTTGTATTTGACCTACTGTTAACAGTCTCAGAAGCGTCTTGTGTTTCAATTTTTCATAATAGATTTGCCAGGAGGGCCCCTATGTTTGAAATGCCCCTTCAGCAAGCCATGCTCATGGACTGAAGGAGAATAATGAGTGCCTGAAAGCTGAGTGAAATGCATCCAAATGCGCTGTCCCCCCCCGCAGTGTAAGGTGGGAGGTAAACAAGGCGCAGACTACACAGAGCTCCTGTTGTTTAGCTATCCTATGTCGATGCGAGGAGCTCATAGCTTGACCTTTTTTCCCGCACTTCAAAGGGCTAGCAGCTCTGCTTTGATCAAGGCTGCCTCACATGGGGAACCCCGTTGGTTAACTCACCTGCTAGGTTCGGCGCCAATCAATACTGGATTTCCTCTCCGGCTGAAAACAGCTGAGACCCCATGCTGTAATATAAGCAGTCTTGAACAATGCCAAACTCTGGGATCACAGGTTTATGAGGGGATGATTTGGGTTCCCTGTGGGCCTTAGATCTTTCTATGCTAATCAGGGCATGAATTGCTGATCGTCTGTCATATGAAAAAAATATACCAATACAATTTTGCAACGAGAATTTCAGGAACATTGTGCCGCAGTGCTAAGAGCCTCAACCTTTCCCATTTGTTTATTTTTATA
>JBBMFX010577162.1:0-14327 GCA_037832545.1 Rhabdalestes septentrionalis | reverse complement strand
GTCAGTTTAGGATTGTTGTGCACGTGATTGTTTGATGTGATGTGTTACATCTTGGATTTGTTTGGAATGTGAGAGAACACTTAGAATACTTTCAAACCCCAGTTCTCATTTAAAAAATTTTTTTCCCTCATTACTAAACTGAATAGAGTAGATTACACATACACACATTATAAGGCTAGGCTGTTGTAATGAATTTTATCCTGTTCCACAAACCTGGCTCGCCAGCATCTCAGCACAAAGCCTACTCAATTGAGGTTTTCAAACATAGAATTCTTTTTAAAAAAATGTCTAAAAATCTCATCTCGTCTCGTTCTCGTGAACTCAGTCTTGTGTCTCGTCTTGTCTCGTGGGAAAAGCATCTCGTCACACCCCTACTAAATGGTAATCAATGTAGGCAGTGTACTTTATGTATCCTAGGGGAACATCAATGTATTCAGTGTATGATTAAGTATGATTTGATTATTCTTTATTTTGAGTGGTCTTTATGTGAGGCAGGCTGGTGGTCTTCAATAAGGCCATGACTTGTGTCACATGAAGCCACATATATGTTCACATTTTTGTGTGTATAGAGAAGATTTAATCATTAGTTGTCGAGGTCAGTCTTGAAAGCATTTAGGGTTAGAAACCTGTTTACGGAACATACATTGTGATTTGAAGTAAATTGTCACAAGGCCGTTGTCATGGGTACGGTTCAGAGGAGCCAGGTTTAATAGTTAAAACAACAGGGGATATGCTAGAATCGTCCTGCAGTAGCTGCTGACTTAGAAGTGTCTCTCTGACTTGGCTCACAGTGGCTCAATGTTAGGTAAAGTGTATAAGGATTCCTGACTTGGGAAGACATTTTGTGAATCAGAGGATACGGTGCCACATGACTGCCCTGAGGTCACGAGTCTTAAATCCTGTTCAGACTTTTGCAAAAGATTTTTCTTTTTAATAAAAGCCTTCGTTTCTGAGCGAAGACCTTTTTGTAAGGTTTCAAATCAACTTTAAGTTTGACTCAGGTGCTGTGTGTGAGCTTGTGTGTGTGGGTGTGGGTGTAAATTAGTTTGCTAGAACAACTTCCTTAAATGGTATGTATGCTCAAATCACTCGCTTCTACAATTTACCTGTGTAAAAAAACAAATAAAACCCATGTAAGTCTATTAGGAACAGTGTGTGTGTGTGTGTGTGTGTGTGTGTGTGTGTGTATTCTTAATCAGATTCACAATGCTGACAAAAGGATTCTGAGTAACCCTGGAGCACAGGCTTGGTGGGCCCAGAGACTGCATAGGGCATACTTCCTTTGCCTGAGTCAAATTGTCAGCCAGCACCTTCTCCTGCAACTTATACTGGACCCCTGACCTCTCAGCTTCTGCAATATCTGCTTAAGGTTACATGCCTGATTCCACTGTCTAGTCATTTAGTTCAAAATCAAGAAAGTGTCCTTAGAGGTATGTAAGGTGATGGTTGTCACACTTCTTAAAAGATATGTTACAACCCACCCCACCCCTCTTAGCCATTGTTTAGCTAGCTGTAGTAGGAGAGTGGTTTGAAAGTAGCAAGGAAAAATCCCTACACCATCAAATCAAATATAAGTTACATGATTTTATCTGCAATAGTATACGATAAATTCCTGATTATAAACCGCAAATATTTTTCCAGATTTTTGCATTTTTCATGTATTTTTTTTTCATGACGCCAAAAATATTCTGCCTCGCAACCAGACACGGATTTGTGGACGGACCTTTCGGGAGACACACATTTTATAGGCTTGTTTTGGGTTGGTATGTTTTATGCACATCTCACCCGCATCTGTGACGAGTGTTTACGCAGCTCAAATTCCCAGACAGCTCGTATTTTCAGGGCGAGCCAGAATGAGTCCCCCTAAGGCCTGCCCATGACGAAGATAAGGAAGACAAAGATGCCAATTAATTACTTTTCATGGTAGGAAAAAACTTGACAAAACCCGTTGTGTAAACTGTATATGTGTTTTGTCTGTTGATAAGAAATTATTGATGTCTTTGCAATTATCAGTTCCTCTTTTCGGTCCAATTACTTATCGATTCCATAATCAATTCCTAAACAGGGTTACAGTATGAGCCTGTTGACTTATGAAACTTTGCATTCTGGATTACTGAGCCTCTAGGGAGGCTGGGAGATGCAGTCTTTCAGGAAGCCAACCAACTGTTTTCTTTAGTTTCTGTAGAAACCTTTCAACCTCAGTGTACAGTAATGACAAGGAAAACATTATGCCATGGAATACAAGAAGCAGCAAAGAACATGAACATAATGATCAAAAAGTTGAGCACTGTGAACAATGTTGCTACCACAACAGACTGCTGGTCTGCCAATTAGTGTTGTTACTTAGTTGTCACGTGTAACTGGATAAACCACAACTCTCTAGAGAGGCACACCACTGCACTGGCTTGTAGAAATGTCAAGACACATGTTTGATGTCTTTGCTGCAGGATTAGATGAAATCTATTCTGAATACATCATGAGGGAGAAAGTGACAACAGACAGTGGCTTAAACTTACTGAAGACCTTTCAAATATATGGTGTGGAGGAGAGAGAGGACAAAGTGGACAGGAGCATGGACAGGAGAAAAATACGCATGTCATCTCTCAAAGGTCCATAACAGTTGACAAAACTGCTGCAGGAACTGGCAGCAAAACATATAATAGTCTCCATCTGTTTTTGCAAAATGTGATGCTCTGATGAATAAAACCAGCAGGCCAACTATGGCACTTGAAACAGTGCAACTTGAATGCAAACCCAATCAGACTGTAAAAAGGGTTGTGCAGATTCATGAGTGAATCCACCTATCTTCAATATAATGCAATATGTATTAAACTGAACATGGCTTAGTTCTTTACATGGATGTGTGATTGTAGTTGATCTGAACGAAATAGTTTAACAAATTATTTTTATTTTATATTTGTTTCTTTAACATGGATAATGAGCAATAAATATATGTACCAGAACTAGCTAATTTTCCTCATTACCTTTTATAGGCTCAATTCATCTGAGAATACATTTTACTGAGTTTACTGCTGTTTTGAAGCTTGTTGCCATGGCCCTTAACATCCAACAAGAGGATTCATCTGTGTATTTAGACTTCCTGTTGCCAACACAAGTTGCAGGACAAACTGAAGAAGCTGGAGTCAGCCTGCAAAATGTGTGGACCTCTTATTAATGCCCTGTAGGATGACGTTTTGGAGATATCATGGAAGAACCTGGGCTGCAGCTATACTTCTACCAAAATTCA
Source organism: Rhabdalestes septentrionalis (assembly GCA_037832545.1). Lineage (NCBI taxonomy): Eukaryota > Metazoa > Chordata > Actinopteri > Characiformes > Alestidae > Rhabdalestes > Rhabdalestes septentrionalis. The sequence goes on along the minus strand of JBBMFX010577162.1, from coordinate 11,080 downwards.
GGATAACCTAGACCACAGAAGAGAGCATCTTAAAAGCTGGTAAATATATTTATTAGAGCTGTTTTTGTTTTGAGAAAACTTTTTTACCAACAGCGTTGCGCTCAAATGGGCTTTTCTATGCTTCATACTCTGCATGGCGCTCGGAATAAACTAATCCCATTGTTGAGAAAAATGTCTTGCCGCATGCCTTCCTTAGAAATATAGAAATGCGCCCACACGGCAGACTTGCTGACACTAATCCAATCTGATGCGTGGAGGCCGTGGTTGCGTCATCGGTGTCATGATTGTCATCACCATTTCGGTCCGATAAAAAAAAATTCGTCCGAAACTGAAAATGCATTTGTAGCCATTTTCGGCACGAAAATTTCAGTGGCCGAATTTTCTGTGCATCCCTACTCCTTATGTCTTGCAGATTTAGGAATGAGTGTACTTTTACTGGGTTGCACAGAGGCACAGGGGTTAGCACTGTTGCCGCACAGCAACAAGGTACGACTCCCAGGAGCAGCAACAGCATAAAAGAGACAGAGCCTGAATCAATGTGTTTTGAAAAGGCTGGAAAATGTGAAGAATAAAGTTGTTGATATCTTTTTATTTGAAAGTAATTTTGAGAAAAGAACTTTACGAACATGTTTTGTAAAGCCCATTGCATAATAGCTCCCCTTTAATCAAACTGCATTTTAAATTTATAATCAAACATCCAAATTTTAAGGAGTCGCTTTATTATTTTAGACCATTAATGTTCGTGTTAACCTAAGATACTGACATTTCAGCAATTAGCTAAATGCATTTAATGCCCACTCTACAATGCCCACTTTAAACCATAGATTGCTTTTTTCTACAGTTTAAAATTAACATATTGTCTGAATTTGGTCACAATTAAATTATCATGAATGGATTTAAAGCCACTTCAGTCACAATAAACCAGACTTTTGTGCTGCAGCCATAAAGTAAATATTTTTTAATTGTATATTACTATGTATTTCTGTGGTATAAATCAAGATCACACTTTTAATGAAGCCTACAGCACTTTACAATAAAGTAAAGCATCATGTGATCAAGGACAGACCAAACTATTTTTTGGTCATTTATCATTTCTTTTTATTCTTCATGTTTGTTATTTAACAGATTTCTAATTGTCTCCAATTGATATCTATATCTAAGTACATTCACATTTTCTATAATCCATTTACACAGTTCTCCACAATGTCAAAATGGAAACCTGTTAATTTATTATAAAACAAACAGAATTATGCTAATTTTTAAAGTATTCAGACATTCTGGAGGGTAGGGATGGGTACCGAAACCCGGTACTAATTCGGTCATGGTGCCTAATTATAAAAGACAGAGGTATTGATAAGCTCTGACGTTAACGGCTCTGCTGTCTGTACTGGAGAAATAAAAAATGACGACACAAGAGCTCGAGCATACAAGACGAGAGGGCTCGCGCGCACACAAGACGAGAGGGTTTGCACTTATGGAGTGATGATGGTGGAGAGCCAAACGATCCAAAGTAGAGAGACATTTAACCCCGGTGGACACGGACAATGCTCGTTGCAACAAGTGAAACAAGATTGTTGCTCGTAAAGGCAAAAAACACATGAAATTTATCAAAACATCTAGGCAAAGTGCATTATGTGCATATAGAGAAATGCAACGTTTTCGACTGCCTAGCTTCTACTTTATTATCTGCTTCCTCAGGTATGTATGATATGTTAAAATAATGACAAACATCACATACAGGCTCTTTAAAGTTATAGTTGTTCTTCTGTTCCCAATTAGTTTAGTTTTTTTACATTTAAAAACACAACAAAAAGTACCAATAAGAGCACCGTTAAAGTACCAAATCGATAAGCGGTATCCATAGGTGTAGTAATACCGTTAAAACCTTAATAACCATCCTACTGGTGGGTCCTACTCTTTTCCCTGTTCCTTGAGAAGCTTCTACACCTTGGCTTGACTCCACTGATGTTAAACCAAATTCATTAGACATTATTAAGGACAGCATACACCTGCCAATACAAGGTCCCAAAGCTGATGGGGTACGTCACAGGGAAAATCTCGCCATGAGATCCAGAAACTCTCAGACTATGATAAGCTAAATCCTAAAACTGGAACTATTTGGCCACATTACCCAATTGAGTGTGCGGTGGAAACAGGCGCTGAGAATAACCTCAGTAACACTACCCCTACAATAAAACACGGTGGTGGTAGTACCATGCTGTGGGGATGCTTTTTACCTGTGCGTCTCTACGATACACTGCTCCTCCTGAAGAACCCTGAATAAGACGAGTGGCTGATGAACCGTGAATTATTATAACCATTATTGTTGATTACCTCTATATTTTTGTTACTAAAATCACAGTAAATTATTACTGTATTTATCTGTTTATACCAAAGAAAATGATAGCACATACAAAAGAAAATGCCTGTGCATTAATTACAGTACAGTCTGTATGGGCTTACCTTTATATTTTCATTAAGGGTAATGTATTAAACGGAGTTAAAACATTTTGGAAGCATATCTGGGGCATATTTAGGTTTCCATTATAAAAATAGGCATATTTAGGCTTTTTTTCCAAAACACAATGTGTTTTTTTTACTATACAAGGTATATACACACACAGAGTGGATATATAAGTAAATATATGTACACTGTAGATACACACACACATACAGGTACACAATGGAGTCACATTGTCAATAACATTGGAAATATACCAGAGAAACTACATTTTGCCCAGTAGTAATATTTCCATCAAAATTGAACTAATATTGCCCATTAGAGAATCTACCATGAAGTATTGGATGTGTGAGTTTGTCTGTGTGTGCGGTCATCTGCAAAGGTTTCGTTGTGGAGTCTGACAGCATTTAGAAGGAAAGATCTGTAGAATCTCTCCATCCCATATCATGGGCGCAGCAGCCTGCCCCTGAAAGAGCTGCTCAGTGCTGTTACATTCTCCTGCATGGGGTGGGAGATGACAACAGCTTAGGGACCATTCTCCTGTCACTTATCACCTCCACTGGGTCCAGAGAGCATCCAAGAACAGAGCTGGTCTTCTGGATTAGCCCATTCAGTCTCTTTCTGTCCCCAGCAGACCACAATGCAAAAGATGGCTGATGCCCACAGAGTCATAAAAGTTCCTCTGGAGTTGCTTCTGCCCTGACCTGAGCATCCACAGCAGGTACAGCTAGCTCTGCACATTTTTGTAGAGTATTTGCATTGAATCCATCCAGTTTGTGTTCAGATGAACACCTAGGTATGTGTAGCTCTCCACAGCCACACTGTCCAGACCCTGGATGTTCAGTGATTGCAGTGGAGGTTTGTGTTAATTAATTGGTTAGTGGTAATTCAGTGGTTGCAGTGGATTTTTCTGCCCTCGGTCTCCAGATGAGAGTGTGAACAATGTATAAGGTGGATGACATCATTATCCACCCCAATGCCAGACTGGAAGGCAAATTTAAGTGGGTCCAGTGATGAGCTCACCAGGGATTGAAGTTGAGCAAGGAGAGGCCACTCTAGGGTCTTCATTGGGTGGGATGTCAGAGCCACCAGACTGTAGCTGTTGAGGTCCTTGGGATGTGGGATCTTCAGCACTGGTACTACACAAGATGATTTTAGAGCTCTCCCCAGCCTCAGGTTCAGGTTAGAGGCCACCCTGGCCTTAACTGACTTTTAGGTGTTGTGTGTGTACACCAGTCTCTGATTTGGTTTTATTGTTTTCAGCTGTCTGGTTATTTGGTTTAAGTTATGTTCCTATTGATTCCTGGTTAAGGTAACCATGCATTTTGGTTTCCCATGGGCTATGTTGGTCCACGGTCATTCATGTGTTAATCATTTACCCATCCTATATTACAGTTAATGTGTTAACGGCCTGGCATTAGAGTTTTGGTTTGTTTTGGTTTTTTGGCAATTCATTCCTAGGGGGAAAAGATTGCTACACAGAAACCATATGTCCAAACAAACAGGAGCAGCGTTAATATTTCAAGTGTTTAACAAATAATTACAAATCTATGTCAGTTAAGAACTAGTAATTATAGATTAAAATAATGTAAAAGACATTAAAATACATAAGAACAAAATATGAATCAGAAATATAAATCAGTTTTACTTGCAATATAACCTCAGTTTTTACTTGCAAAATTGCTCTCTCAAAAAATCTTCTGAATCACTCTCACCATGCTTGCTGAAAACAGAGGTATGCTAATCAATGCTTGACTGATTTGAGGGAATATGCGGTTTGCCAAATAGTTTGAGTCTCAATCTTTAAATATAACCTTTATTACCTTTAAACTTGTCTGTGTTTCTTTCTTTGTAGAGCACAGAGCATTCATTTGCTTAAGCAGTTCCACAGTAAGTATAAAGTTACAATTATCTGTGTCAGGAAATGATTAAATTATTCAGATAGACATAATACATACCTGTCTCCACATCTGTCACAGCAGCTGTGTTGTCAAAAGAGCCTGATAAGAAGCGTTGTCCACATGGCAACCAACATGCATCTCGAACAGCCCCACAATGGACAGAGTAAGTCTGAAGGCATTGCCCACTGGCTGCACCATCCCAAACCTTCCAACATAGAAATAATCCATGAATGCCATTTACACAGTGAAACAAAACAGAATACCAGTGCAGACAGGACCAAAATGTGCAAGAAAAACAGAAGAGCAATATCGCAACTGGAACAGACAATATTTAGTGCAATCTACAGCATGGTTGAATACAGTATTTTGACAGGTACTGTATTCTAAATTAAGAATTTTAGCCCTATAAATGCCAGTTAGATGACCTAATCCTAATGGTTTATGAAGGGAGAAAAGCATTAAAAACTGTTTCTTAATCAAGTAATAAATGCAACCCGATAAATTTTTTAAGCATTACTTCAGCTAAAGGTTTATCACTAATTAGCAGTATCAGTGATTTTCATGCATTGTTATTTTTTTATGCAGTCGCGGGAAAAAAAAATCTAAACTCCCATTCAGCGTCTTTGTGGACAAAAATGGCCACCTCCTGCTTGCATTCCCAAAGTGTTGTAAAATGAATATATATATTACAATATATTTCAAATTTCAACAATGGGATTTCTTAAATTAGAATTAGTCCTTGTCATGAGAACCAAAACATTGTTCAAATTCGGAATTTTAAGGGGGAAATATGTTATGGGAATTCACATTTTAATCATTTTGTTCATTTATTTCTTTATTTTCTTTACTCCTTTACATGTATTCACACTCAGTATTCAGTCAGTGAGTCGGTGAGTCAGTAATTCAGTCAGTTAGGGATCTATGGTCTCCATAACTTAAATCTTAGAAGCAACTTTATGAGTAGTATTATCAAAAGGTCTCTCAGGAGAACAATGTGTTTTTCCTTCTGCTGTCTGGTGTAGTAAGTAGCAAGGACATTCCGACATTAGATTCTAAAGCCTAGTCATACCAAGAGCCTAGTGAAACATTTCTTCATGTTCGCATCCCCTCATCTACGCTCGAAGCTAGAGAAGTTATATGGGACAAAGGTGACATTCCGAGGAAGAGGATTTCCTTTCTTTCTCCTATAAAAACTGCAACTCAGAATGGCAGGGCAGAGACGACTTCAGAGGCTCTCAGGAGGCTCTGAACCCAATCACTCCACTTTTGCAACTGTGTAATAAGCTTCTCTGATTTTTCCTGAGCACGGCAGTCCTTTGTCATTTTTGGCTGGGCTCTTCTCACATGGTATTGAGCAATTTCGCCAACAAGTGATTGTTTTAATTGCTCCTAAGAATTTTTAATGATTATATTGGAGTTTTTCTTCGTTGGTTTGGCTCATTTCTTGAAAGCGAAATTACATTCTTAAATCTATAAGGTAATTTGGCCAAACAGACAGCAACATTTCAGCTCACAAGCAAAAGCTAATATCTCTCTCAGGGTAGGTTTACACGATGACGATGTGAACAGAAGACGCAAAAGTGGCGTCGTGTCTTCACAGCGTTCTCGGGAGGAAATCTGCGTGCATACGGTGACGCAAAAACTGTGAAGAAATCGATTGGGTATGCATGCCAAACGGCTAGGTGTTGCTGTGATACACTAACACAAATGCCGCCATGCCTACGCGCATGTGTAGAATCTTCCTTCTTCTCGTAACTGTGCCGTGAAATCACAAAATATTCTGTACATTTGTAGTAACGATCTCTGCACATTTATTATGGCTGCCAGAGTAGCCTGAAGGTCCGAAGCATGGATTTAATCCAACATGTTTGTTTACTGCGTGACGTAAACGCCTACGCGATGTGAGCAGAATGGCAGATCTGAGCCAGTTTTGCGTCTTGGCCAGTTTAGTTATAAGGGTCTGTTTGCAGTATAATGTGTCAAATATAACCCTCCTGAATGCTATTTAAGCAGCTGAGCGCGCTCCCGCGGACGGGAATCAAGTTCTGGCAGAACACCGGTTCTTTCGGCCCCCAACTGGCTCTTACTTTATTGTCATCTGTAGTAGTGTTCCACAGGTCGGCTTTTTTTAACTCCGCCCAAACCGACATGTCAGGAGATCCAACCTGCATAACTACTCGTAGATAATGACCCAAAACCTGAGCCGACCCGAGGAAAAAAACAAATAATCTACAACACGTTTTGATCGATAATGTGTTTTGTAACTTAAATGTATTTTCCTGGGACTCCTTCTATTTATGGCAAAAGAGTTAGTTGTGCACTCAGTTCATTTTCTGCATTGGGAATGAGCAATACATTTTGTGTAAACTATATGAATATGTAGACATAGGGGAAGGCTACAAGACACAAGATGGACTTCAGTTCGGACCTTCTACTGGGACGAAATGTAATCACTGGACCTCGGTGACTTTTAATTGAATACCCCTGACCCCTAGATGTTGGTCCTGCGTTGGGAGGTGTTGAAACTGTTGCACTGAGTGAAATCTTGGTATTTTCATAAATGCAACCTTAGATTCGAGGTATTTCCATGTCTCGCGGTCACCTTTTTGTTGCACAATTTGCAAATTGCCTTTTCGGGATTTACCGCCTCTCCCCTTTCGTTCGTTCGAAACTTGAGACTGCCAAACTGAAGAATTTGTGTTCTTTTTTGAGACCAGGTCACTTGGTGCGCGACTCGCCATCTTTCCCCACCTCTCTCTTTCTCCTCCACGCAGTCAGGTGATGACAACCACGCATATGCATTTTTAGGCATTAAAGTGTATTTAATATTTAATCCTTGTCTCCTATATAAGTGCATTGTTTTTAAGCCGGTATAACGGTATTGAAACTGATACCGCTGTTATTTTTTGATCCCGCAGTATACCATATTACCGTATGACCGTCCAAGCCTAATGTCCATGTTTTTCTTTAAGAAGATCAGCATGATCAGATGTAAGTGAGCTCCTCTGAATGGAGATAATGTCCCCGGCAGTTGAAAAGATTCTTTCGGCTGGGACGCTGGTTCCTGGAATGTGCATAATTTTTTTTTGTGTTTGTCTGTAAGGAGTGGGAATACATTCGCCTGGGATTTCCACCATGACAATGGGTCCTCTGTAAGAGGCAAAGAACGACCATCTTGGTATTGTTTTACTTCTCTTTCAGCAATTGATGATGGTGATTCTGTTGGTGTAGCATTGTTCTCAAAAGTCTGTCCCAGCAGGTCAACAAGAGCAGACTTCCTTTTTTTGGGGTTGGTCCAGTCACATTATTGTTGTCAGTTTCTCCGGTGTGGGGAAACTCCTTAGCATTCTCCGGTGACTGCTCCAAAGGCACCTCTGCAAGTGCACTATCCTTCAAAGCTGCAGCTTTTAATACTAGTTTGGAATGTGCATCTTGCTTTTCTTAGGGTGACAAGAACACCAGAGATTTAAACCTTGGGTCAAGAGCTGATGAAATGTGTAGAAGATTTTTTTCCTCCACAGACTGATCTCTTAGAAAGGTCTTGCTGAGCCGCTCCCACAATAACCTGCATTAGAGATGAGTTTTCTCCAGTGCTGAGGGTGTCACATAACAGTTGGATATGAAGTGGGGCAATGATGGATATGGTGGGGCACTTCTCACACATGATGTTTGTTGCCACAAACATGGGTTTAAGGGCTGCAACCATCTCCTCTGCATGTGTAACATCAGACCCTGTTCAAGCGCAATCGGTCACATTCTTCCTTACCTTGAAGAAAGAAATAAGAAAACAGAAAAGGGAAGAAAAACAAATGGAACTTTTGCCATCAATTTAGGTTTTTTTAATAACATGAGCCTTTATTAGTGCCACAAGTGGGAAATTAGTTTTACTACCTCAGAAAGTGGACAGTGCAAATAAAAAAAAAAGATCAGATAAACATGACATTAAATTGTAATATAACTAAGTATCTGTTAATGTTATAATGTTAACTAGTAATTAAATTGTGTCCCATCAATATAGAAGACTACTGTGGCTCCAATAATCAGTCTGCTGGCACATAAAATGGCTGATAGACATTTTTTGCTTATAGTATTTTTACTACAAAAGGCATCTAAAATAACCCTTTGAGTGCTTTAAGGCTAAGTAACGTTAGTCTGATATTTACCACTTCTACAATAGATCAAGGTATTTCATAAAAAGGTGCTAGTAAATTCTCAATATATTTGAGGGAAATCATACATTATCTATAGAAGCAGAACTTACTTCGGACGATAAGAGTGCTGCACAGATTGCTGGTTGTTGTTCAAGGAACCTGGAGACCATCTCATAGGCACTGTTCCAACGAACTGGCATGTCTAAGATGAGCTTGTGAGGAGGAAGACCGAGGAGGCGCAGGTTTTCTTTAGTGTTCTGCCGCGACTGTGCTTCTGCGAAAGAAGGTGCCGATTCTCCTCACAGCAGGAACTTTCAGAGCACGCTGTGATGCAAGGTTAACTACATGACCGTTAAGTAAGACTCCGTGGCCCTCAAAGTCCACCCATCACAAGTTAGCCCCACTCTTTCAGCAGACAGCAATGAGTTTTCTACTTTAGCCCAGGTCTCTTCGTACAAGGCTGGAATAGTTTTGTCACTGAAATGTCCGCGGCTTGGTTCATATCTAGGTTCAAGGTCATATAGCGAAATCCGTCGTTCTCAACAGTGCTGTATGGGCGAAGAGCCTTACAGATACACAGAGATAGCATGTTTTATCAACCTAGTACCGAGCAGAATTAAAAGGGAGCTTTGCCTGTAAAAAAAAAAAGTATTAACGCCAGGCTCTGCAGGTGATTTTATTCAGTCTTTTTCTTTTAGGTGGTGGTGCCGAAGGAGGTGGCTGTGCATGTTTGTAGTGCTGCCTGTGTAACTGAGTGACTGAGACAGTTCTTGCATAGTCTATATCCGCTTTGTTCCATAAAAGATCCAAAGTGAGCCCACACACAGGACTTAAAACTTGCTGGTGCATCTCTTAATTTGTTCCTTTCCCCACTCTCCGATTCCCTTTTGTCTTCTTCGCCTGCTTTTCCGCCCGCTTTACGATCATTTTCATGAGGAGCGCCCCCTGCTGGATGTCTGCGGTAGTGGTTAAAAAAAAACAATATTGGGAAAGAGCGTACCGGTACTCGTTTGCGAGTTGAAATATCGTAATATATCACAAAAATGGTATTTCGTGCCACCCCTAATTCACACACACACAAAAACACACCCAAGCATGTAAAGCACTGTATCTGCTTTTGAAACGGCAGCACTCGTATAGACATCACAATTCAGTTCATGTCCTTGATCTTTTCTGTCATGACCTTCATCTTTTCTGTAAGTACATTTTCAGTTCAACAGCCAATTTTTTTTCAAGATTTGTGCCTAAAAAGGGCAAATTGCAATAAGTAAGCACCTATGTGGCTGCTATGGTTATGGTTAAACGCTGTTTGTTTTTTAATTTAATTTTTTTTTAAACGAATAAAACTAAGAAAAAGCTAAACATTAAAAATGATTAGGACTAAGTTCAAAAAAATTTATTCACCAATCTATATTGATTCTCGTTCAAAAAATACAATATTGATTTTTAAATTTGCGGATCGTTCTTTTCCTGTCAACTATGGAAAACTATTAAAAAAAAAGATGATGCCTCACTCCACAACACGTAGATCAGCTGGGCAGATGGTGGCCCAGTGGTTAGGGCACTCGCCTTTCGATCAGAATGTCGTGGATTAGATCTCCAAGACCGCTAGGCACTTTAACCTGTTCTGGTCATTGTTGTTTTTTAACTTTTTATTCAACCAATTTTATGGTCACAGTTGTAGACATTTTCAAAACAGGACTACTAACTGTCATTGTTATGAAAGTAAGAATTTAAATAAAACCTGGAAGTCCTTTTCTTCCTAAATGTTTTTTCATTCTTGACCCTCCCACTCTTTCTGTTCCTCACACACACACTGTTCCTGTCAACAGTAACAATTACTCATGTTATTCATGTGCACAAAGTGTTTTAATTTAAACAGACAACACTATAAAGTTGGATTGGATTCATTATAAAATAACCACTTATTGGCAAAGTCTACTGTCCGCAGGTAATATTGAAGCACAGGGATATCCTCCACTCAAGTCAATTTATAACCAAGCCAAACTAGTATTTAAACAAATAATTCTATAAATAAATCGATATCTAATCAAATCGATATCTAATCAAATCGAATCGGCAACAATACTCAGCCCTAAAAATTATATATGAGAATATCAAGACATTTTATAAAGTTTAAAGATGCTTAACATTAGGGATGTCCCAATCAGGATTTTTGGAGCCGATCACCGATCACTAGAAGCTGTATCGTCCGACACCTATACCGATCACTGATTACAGGGTCTAATTGAAGCCTTATCATGTATCATTATTTATTAAACTATAACTAACAATGTAAACTAAGTATTGAAATTACAAGAAGAGGAATATCATAAACTCTATTTATTGGCAAGCAACATGCACATGTCAACTTAAAACATAACAGCCTGTGGTTGGTTAGTAATTGGGGACAGTTTAGAGCTTGACAAGTACAACTTTACTGTAGATTTTGAACAAGTTTGATAGCAAGACTGCATTCGTGAAGTCTACGTGCCGGTCCCAAGTCCGGATAAATGCAGAGGGTTGTGTCAGGAAGGGCATCCGACGTAAAACCTAAGCCAAATCAA
>JBBMFX010577120.1:0-14330 GCA_037832545.1 Rhabdalestes septentrionalis | reverse complement strand
CACAAACACAAACACAAACACACACACAAACACACACACAAACACACACACAAACACACACACAAACACACACACAATCACAAACACATTCAAAAACCAAGGTTAGGCTTCTCTGCATAGCCCAAGCCCGCTGCAGGAGAACGGTTCTCTCGCACAACAGAGAAAGTATGTCAGGGTTCACTGTTGAGCAAGCAAAGGAGCACTTACTTACAGCTGCATGTTGATGACTCATCTGAAGCATGCTGTCGAGAAGCAGCTTGGGCCTCGCTTAGATATTTCATTCTGAAACTGCAACTCCAATGTTACATTCAGCACCAATCGCACTGTAAGCTCTGGGTCTCAGAGCAAAGGAGATCAACTCTGTATGAAGTGTCCAATAACAACTGCTACTGTTCTATTCATCAGAACAACTACAGTGTAAAACACAAAAACACAAGGTTATGTCCTGACTCTAATAATAAGTAAACTGTTGTAACTTCATATCAAATCATTTAAAAGGGCAGGAACCCAGGAGTAAACAAGAGAGGAGAGTCCAGCCGGAGGTGGAAACCACCAGGGCAGGCTCAGATGTTTTCCTTGATGTTTTCCAGTGTAGTAGTAACAGTTAAGAACTTTGTTGATAAGTGATAGGTCTGATAGTAAGCCAGCAGTCTGTTATGTTTAAAACAAGTGTACCGCTCAAGATAAGATTTTCACCACAGTACAAAAGATCTATGCCAGTGTCGTCATATGCAAGCAGGAAAAACTGGGACTTCCTTTACAAATAAAGGGCATCTTCTTTATTAAAAGGGGAAATAAAGACAAGGCATTTGTGAATATGTGAATTCTTCCAGGAAAATATGGTGTCTAGACATAAGCAGGAAACCTGGCCGTGCCCATAAAACTAAGTCAACAACAAAACAAGAAAAAATAAAAGACACGACTCGTAATCACATGAGATGCATTGCGAAAGTAGGAAGTATTGCCTGTTGTTTGTAGTGAAGAGATCACAGTGAAACTACATAGTGTTAAAAGCAAACATCAACAGACTGGCCCCACCATGGCTGTTCCATCGCTTATGGGGGTGAAAGATGCTGTTCTCAGTTTATTCCAAGAAGTTCCTGACCATTTGAAAACTAACACCTAATGGATTTATGGATTGACCGAGATTTGCTGGTTAAAATATAAACCAAGAGTGGTTTAATGTAAAATGTTCCTCTCAAGAGACACGAACCAATTAAAAGCCGTTTACCTCAGTGCTGACAAACGCTAAAGTGATTTTGTTAGTTATAATGTTGAGGTCAAGCATTTGGCAAGGAACAGTTTTTTTTTATCCATTCGTGTTGGGGAAGTACAAGCAAGGTGTACCCAGTATACCATATTTTTTAAACAAAATTACACTTATCAATACTACATTCAATATTAACAGGTAATCTGGTCATTCTGGATAGTTAAAATGTGGCCTGATATTTACTGTGAATATTTTAGCCCTTGGTTCCTATCAGCACTAATGTGAATTAAAACTGAGCTGGTTGTTTTCCATACAGTTTGCCAGTTTTAATACCTCTGAATAATTTCGTTTGCTCTAAAGAACACAATAATGTGTCCATGATAAAATCCAATTCTATAAAGCAGTTGGTGAGGGGGGGGGAGAAAGAGAAACATATAAACAAGCAATGTCAGGTTTGTGGACAGATCACCAACATCCATTAAGCAGAGCTTCCTCACTCTATTAATGAGGAAATAACCCTCACAATTCTTTCAATAATCAGTACTTAAAAAGTACCCAACACTACATAAGCTGACAGGTTAAGTGTTGCTAAACTGAAACTGAAAGAAAAAGGAAAATCCCAAGTAAAAGTACCACGATTTTAGACATGGCTGATTACATAAGGTCTAGATATTTTTTTCTTTGTTTCTTGTCCAAAGCTTCTTCTAATAGGATAATGGAGTATTGCTAAACTATCAGGGACACAATCACATGCCTGGATTAATGAGAGAACTGTCCCACTCTGCACACTCAAGAGTTACTATGCTAGAGCCATGAGAAACAACAGCACAAAGAACTTGGCCAGGCCCAAACTGCTGATACGGCAGGTTGAGGCAGCAAATGACCAGGCTTGCCAGTCAATACACCCACTCACAGGCTATACATTGTGTGCCTGGAAAACCCCTTCCAAGCGTCCACTCACACACACACACACACACACACACACACACACACACACACACACACACACACACACACACACACACACACACAGAGCAGCTGTCACGGGTCTGTCCATAGGCAGCCTGTGATCCTACAGATGAGGCATCTTGGGAAGGCAGGTGGCTTTAGAAAAGCTGGGGCATTCTCAGTCCCAGTGGCGCTATTTGCCTGCTGATTGAGCCCATATGCTCCAGGATCAAGTTCTCAATAAATCACTGCCTGGTGGGTTTTATTCCCTCTCCTTTAGAGGGGCTTTCTACCCATGAAGCAACACATAACTCATTAACTCTGAGGAAAAACTGTGCTAAAGGGGATGGGGGGTGCAGAATTGATTTAGGGAAGGGCTTGGTGTTGGTTCCACATTTGCACTTTCACCTTGTTCAAGGTGACGAGGATGAAGGCAAATTACTGCTTCCACTAACAGGGAAAGTAAATCAGCACTTCCATGTGGTCACATACAAGTATAGGCATGTGAAGAAACAGAATTATTCTTTTGGCACTACTGATGCAGTCTAAAAAATTAGTTATACAGTAAAGAGAGGAGAATTGCCACATGGTTACAGTTGAAGAACAGACAATGTTTGTTTTATTAAGAAGCTTTGAGTATTGAGAAGCTTTTTGAGTACAGGTGAGATACATATTCATCAACAAAGAAAAAACAGTTCGTTTTAAAAGCTTTGCAAGCAGGAGAAAAATAGGCAAGCATAAGGATCTGAGAGACTACACAAATTGTGTTTGCTAGACTACTGGGTCAGGACATTTCCCAAACTTGCTTGGTTAGTACATACCAAAAGTGGTCCAAGGAAGGACAACCTTTTAACTGCTGACTTGAGGAGGGGCCCACAAATCTCACTGATGCACAACCTGCAGCTGAGTTTCGGTACAAAGTTCATGTCGGCTATGACAGAAAGGTGTCAGAACACAAAGTGCATCACAGTTGAGTTTACTGCACATGTGTGAACGTGAAGTTATTTCTCTGCATTTAACCCATTCACCGAGTGAAGCAGGGGGCTGCCACCAATGAGGGGCGTCCAGGGAGCAATGTGTTGGTGCCTTGCTCAAGGGTATATCAGTGATGACACTAGCAGCGATGGGATTCGAACCCACAATCTTAGGTTTGGAGGGGGAATGCTCTAGGCCATCCAAATGTTCTGTGGAGTCCGTGTCTCAATGTGTCAGAGCAGTGTTACCAGAATAAAGGGAACTTACCCAATATTAGACACAAGGTTTTAAGTTGTAATCACGCTCACAATCACGACTGTCTAGACACTGTTGGGAATTTGATCATTTTGAGTCATTCACACTGCAAACAGTGCGACAAAAACAGAACAGAAGCAAGCGGATTGGTGTTCATGCTAGGCATAAAGCTACAGACTGCTGGTTCTTTCCATGTTACTTATTCATTGACAACACAGGCTTTCTCTGACTGCAATGGACTACACAGTGGGAGATGAAGAACGGACTGCTGCACTAACAAGAAAAAGAAATGCTAAATGAGAATGCTGTGCCATGCTTATTCCTGGCACACTTGTAAAAACCTTACAAAACTCAAAACTAATCTAGACATCATTTTAACTCGTATAAACGGTAAAGTAGCAGGACTCACGCAGTGCCATTCCTTATTAAGCTCTTAATCATGCCAGAAGCCAGAAAAACATATTCTGCTTCTTCCTACAAATCATTAACTCCAACGTTCTTGTGACAAATCATGAGACACTCATTTGTATTTATCACACAATAAACCTTTTACAGATCTAAAACAATACTGGGAAGGAATATGTAAAGTTTTGAACAGCTGAGGAATAGAATTAAAACTTGACGTAGGGCTGCGTAATACGGCTACAAATGCTCTTAACAAATATTATAAGCATTACAAATAATAATAATAATATTAATGATCATATATTGATCTATTAATTTAAGTTTTAAGATTTTTTTTATGGCTTTTTAATCATTGTATGTACCTGGGAACAAGAAACAAATACAAATCTAAAATATATATGAGAATATATACATTTAAATAAATCTTTAATGTGGCGACATTAATTTTTTGACATTAATTTTAAACTTGCACATGTTTAAAGAAGTGTCGTATTTCCTCAATAATCCTGTGATCTGAACTATTCACACTTTGGAAGAGAACCAATTATATTCAAACTGTTTTACAATAAGAGGATGAGTGGACAACTCTGGTGATATTCATGCTGTTCCTCTACAGATTCAATCCAACATGGAGGTACTTTGGCTTTCAAAATTTTAACGGTAAAGAGGAGCAGGAAACGAGTCACGCTGTATTCAAGTTATTGTGCTAATAAAGTAACATACGGGCATGTATTGTTAGATAACATCCTGAATCACAAAAGGGGGCTGAGAAACATGAACCTTTTTGTTAACAGACAACAACAAGCGCTGGATACAAGTGAAGTGTCAATCGCCATGACGACTGCTCATTTTATATGCAAAGATCGGAGGCCATTCAGCAATTTGGGGGCATTCGCCCTGCAATCAGAAAGTCATAGGTTTGAATCCCAAGACTGCTAGTGGCACCACGGAAGTTCCCCTGAGCATCGTGCCGTCCCCACACACTGCTCCCGGGTGCTGTGCTCCTGGCTGCCCGCTGCTACACTTGGTGAAGGGGTTTAAACACAGAGGAAGAATTTAATGCTTTTCACACTGTGTGCTGTGGTGTGTCCACATAAGTCAGGTAGGTCACTTTACTTTACACTTTCGCAATATTCAGGAAAATAATTATTATATTGAATGGGGAGACTTACAGAATCAAAATACTCACAGAACCGCAATACATCGTCACCTAGGTACCATGATTTCGTATCGCAAGGTCACTGGTGTTTCCCATCCCTATTATAAAATCTTACGATTGCCAGCATGTGATCGCATCACTTTGGGATTTCAAGACATTTTTTGAGTCAGTGTTATTTTAAGTGTAAAATATACTTAAACCTTATACCTAGTGTAAAAAACATGAACTTAAATTTGAACAGAACTACAGGTAAAATCTAGCTTCATCATTTTGGTGGACATGTGTGAATCAGTAACATTTGAGATGAGACTGGGAGCGCATCTGTTAATAGCTTTAAAGAGCTGAATATCTATAATTTATAACAAACAATTTTTTCTTGAATGAAACTTGAATAATACAAATTTTAAAACAGCCCCACCTCAGTTCATCAAGCTGGTCTTGAAAATCGTATTGCACATATGATTAGCTCTTCACAGTTGTGTTTCAGAGGTGAGGCAAGTGAGACACTCTGCCTAATATTGACACCATTTCCTTTGAAGTAATTATATCAAACTTTAGGTTTTATTGTCGGCTTTGTGAGGCAGCTGTCATTTTTCAAATCAGTTAATGGACGGCTGAGATATAACAGTTGAAGTAATCAGAATTGTTATCTCTAAATTTGAATGGGCCATCTAGAAATACTAAACTTGAAATAAGTCTACTGATGAAAATGATATAATGATATTTACTATTAGCATATTTATGACCAGGCTCAGCTCATGATCTCAAATCCACTGACAAAGCTTTGCAGACCAGGAAGCCACCTTAATGTCACAGCATTAACAGCAACGACATTTGCATCTGAACTCCTGTCAGGCGAGAGGCAGATGCAGAGTGCTTAACTGGGGAAAAGAGATCTTACCCCATGAGAACTGAGGCTTAAACTGGCACTCAAACTAAACAGGCCCCGTCATTACAGAAGAATTTTCCTGGCCCAGAACTGACAGCAAGGCCATTACATCATTAGGCCTTGCTAGGCAGCTTTGTTGATGATTTAACTTGGACTTCACAAAAAAAAAAAGCCACATACTTCATGTGCAAAGGGTGTAAGGACACATCGCATCCTTTTTTGCACTTAATCCATCACCACATTACAAATGAGTTCAATCAATCTTAAGGTGTGATTTCTGGGTTCTACATTACTGATACCAGAGTACTGGAGCATTTTGCATCCTGAATCCTGCAGGTTTTGCCAAAACTGTTTGAACCCGAGACTTTAAGGAGAGATCCTGAAGCAGCAGTACCGTCTCAGAGCTGGGCTGTGTGTATTTTTTGACCACCTACTTACTCTCAGAATACAGTATCTTAATTGTGATCAGTTTGCTCAACAGAACGTCTTTGATGTACTTCCAGCCTAAAACAGAACTTTCTTTGCTGAATAAGTAATATAGCGAGGGAAAAGCGTGTTTCAGTTTAATTCAGATTAGACAGGTCAGAAAACAAAGAAAAAAAGAAAACTAAATAAGGAAACGAGAATAAACTAAAAAGGCCCAAGGCGCATTTAAAGCAACGGAACATTTGTGGACAACAGAACAGTGTGGACCGAGACGGAACTGCATTAGCGGATTCTAATCAGGAGTCCATGCAGATGTTCTCTGTCTGAAACATGAGGTCATCGGTGACATTGGGCTGTGCAGTCGGACTACGCCTCTCGCTGTCTCCAGGCAAGCTGCTTCTCCAGAAATATGACTTTCATGATCCAGAGGCACGACTAATTTTAGCAGCCATGGCTGCTTCTACATCAACTCTTCTGCTCTCATACTTAGCTAGCTGATCATAAATAAAATGTACGTTTACGGCACTTAGCAGACGCTTTTATCTGAGGCAACTTCCATTCCCTAACTACAGGGGACAGTCTCGGGGTTAATGGTCTTGCTCAGGAACCCAGTAGTGGCTTACTGAAGGTAGGATTTGAACTCATGACCTTTTGGTCCAGAGGCAAGTATCCTACCCACTAGGCCACCACCCCTATTAGAACATTATATAAGCAACTGTTTTTTGTTTCACTACTGATTTAAGAATTACCGGTACATACCCTAAAATTAACCACCTTGTTTATAAAGGACACAGTTCTTCTCCATTTTCTATTTGTGCACTGAGAATTCTCAAAGCAGTTTCATAACCTGGAAAATACCCAGTCTGGTTCCAGTAGCAGCCAGTATTCTCAAAGACACACAATAAGGGCTTAAAAGTTTACTAGGCTTGAACTTAGTGGATCTGAAATAGCATCTGGCTCAAGGAGAAATATTTTCATTTTGTTTAGAACGCAAAAACGATAAGCGTGTACCCAGGGTTAAGTAGCCTCATTAAACTAAAAAAGAAAGTGTTTAACTTCCTTTTCATTAGATAAACACCTTTTGTGTGATCATGATTCTAATACTGTAATTTTGCGTAAACATCAAGCAGCAGAATATTTTTCACAAAGCCTTGAAATGCAAAGATCATTTTGAAGTTGGCAACAGACATTCAAGCAATTTAAGTAGTGTAAGGAGTGTTACACTCAGAATGGTGGAGTGAGTTTTACACTTAGAGTGAGAGCAGGTGGGAATGCTGCTATAAACCAGGAGTGTGAGTGCGACTAGCGGTGTAAGTAGTGTAGCATGCGAATACTGTAGCCTGTGCTTATCAATTTGCTTTGAAATAAAAGGTCAAGCAGAAGAAGTCTGATATGGATATCATCACCACTTTGGAAAATGACTATAATAATTGAACATTTTTGTTATCAGGGAGGATCTCGGAGTTACCTCTGAATATTTTGTCAATGAAAAAGATTTTTTTTTAATGATATCGGATTCATTAAAAATCTGTCATATCACAGGTCATGAAAGAACTTAACAAAAGGTTTCCGTTCCATACTGTACCCGACCTTTAAAATCACAATAGGATGCATTCCTAGCCACATTAAGAAGGAAGGCTGCCTTGTGAGCTATGGGAAACGAGAGGGCCTCCATTCAGGGTGCTTTTCCACTGGGATCTTCCAGCACTAAAGTAATCACCTACCAGTTTCCTCCAATCTGCAGATCTCCTCTAACCAGCCCCCTCTTCCTCTCCCCACCACCTTCTTCCCTGAAGTAAACGCTATTCCATTTGACGATCAGCCATGAATGGAATGTCCCCTTCACTGGCCCGGCATGCCAACTTCCACAAATGTTCTCTCTGTTATGGGTAACATTCAGATAATTTGTATTTAAGCTCTAACACCCATGAGCCAGCTTTGATAACGGACACTGCTTCAAAAGCGGCCTTGTGGTAACAAGGGTGTTTCTGTATTAACCTTGAATCTAGGTAGCTGCGGAGGCACCAATCCTGGGAAATATAAACTGTGAGAGCCGAAAGAGGAAGAAGAAGAGATCTTCCATATTAAAACATTTATAAACCAATTTCTGACATCAACCATTTACAATCTCAGTAGGACATCTACAAAAAGAGATCTGAAACCTCAGCAACGGTACAAACGCAGACTTCTACAAATGAATCTTCCTATCTGAAGCAAAATGTGGTTTCCGAGGCCTTGATATCAGAGGTTCTCTCAGCATATAAACCATATTCTCCAATTTTTCGAATTACGGTTTAGAAAATAATGAACTATGACTTTTAGTTCCCTTACTCTGAGCTAGATCCACATAGAATTATAACCTATAGTCATTCAGTTTCTTGTGTGGCAAATGCTATTCTTACGGCACAAAGTATTTCTACATACCATGACCTGTTTATAATAGGATTAAAATAGGACAAAAAGGTTTAAGATAAGATAAAATGATTTTTTCTCCCCTTTTCCTCTCAGTATTTCTTATATTTGCTTCATACCAAGAGGGTAAGCAATTCATCTAAGACAGAAAGATCTTCACCAATCGCACGGCACTGGCGTGGCCCACATAAGTCTCACAAATATCTGCTAAAGACCACAGTTTAATCTGTTTCCCATGTGTGCTCAAAAGTTACACCACAATGATGTTCACAAATTTATCCACGGACCAGGCTGGCATGCTAAAAATAGAGCCCCACTTACTTCTGGTGTGCACTTGAGAGATTCTGCACTTGGTGGTATCTTCCCTGACTGGTACAGCAGGATGACTTGTCATTCTTCTGTAAATTTACAAACTGTAGACTGTTTGTTGGGAGAATAACCATTTCTAGGAGTACTGATGCATATTTGAAAAAATGTATTCAGACTCCCTGCACATCTCTCTTCACAAATAAATGCCAAGGAAATTGAAAAAGGACTCACCACTAAAACTCAAGTCACCTTTGTGCTTGGATGCTTCAAGAAGTGGTGTAAGTATAAGTATATATACAGTAAAAGACCCGGTACTTCGGACGAAGTCGGTATTTAAAAAATGTAAATGTTACGGTACCAGGTTTCTGAAGTACCGGTAGTACCGAGCATCCAGTCATCGGTTGCATCTTCCTCGTAAAAACACAGAGACATGGCGAGCGGTGGTGCTGCTCTGAATCCACTCGTTGAAAAAAAAGGAGGAAAGAGCCACATGTGTTTTTTGTATTTTGTTTTTGCGGCCGATGATTAAGGGCAATATCACTGATCACCAGAATCCCATACCTCATAAAACACCTCAAAGACGGTCACCCAGGCTTAATTATATAATTCAAGCATGTAAGGTTTAATTTTATTTTGTATTTAGAGCTTTTGTTACAAAAAATATACCCTTGAAATAAATGGATTGAAAAAAAAACACTGTTATTCGCTTAGTTAATCATTAGCAAAAGTGCGGCTAATGCTAATGCGAGTAGCAGGATAATGTTTCTATTTAATGCTCCTACAGGGCTAAAACAGGACATAACACCGTACTATTTTTACACATCAAAGGCTATTAAATTACCTGCGTAGCCAGAATATGTGTGTTAGAGAACAAATGTATGGTTAATGTTTGAATCATTAAATTCGGTCCATCAGAAAAGCAGTTCTATGTTAAGAAATATGGATTTTGCAGTTGGATTAAATAAAAGTCCAGTCAAATACAGTCCTGTATAGTTTGGTAAGGCTTTACAATAAGATACCATTCATTTACATGTCTTCATATGTTATCTAACATCAAGATGCAATGAGTGAACATTAATGAATGTGTGTGCATGTTATTTTATACAAGCACATAATACAATTTTAAATTAAGAAAAATAGCTGCTGTATACCATTTGTTTAATGTTAAGTCACGTTAAATGGAATCTTTTCATTAAGTTTTTTTAAAGAGTCTGTCTGTGTAAAAATTGATATCATATGCTTAATGTAAGTAATCTTATCTAAATGTATTATAAAAGCTGAGGTTTGTTATTTACTGAAAAGTTACATATAAAATTCATATAAAATTATTTTACTAAAGGATAGTATATTTTCCATTTACAGCTACAGGCTGAGGAAGACCACAACGATTACAGATGCATTTCAGCAACAGAAGATGTATGACAAAAACTCACCTGAGGCAAGAAAACTTAACTGAGCTGTTGCTGAATTCATATGTATGGATCAAGTGGCAGTTTATGCAGTTGAAAAATATTTTGTTTCATTAATACAAATGTTTAAGTTTGTAAATAAGAAATGTGTATATTCAGTCATGTAATTATTGTATGTTATTAATAAAAATAGCTTGTTCAATTCATATTTTTGTGTTTTGCTTTGGTACCGAAATTGGTACCGAGAACCGTCAGTATACTAAATACTGAAATTCTGGTACTGTGACACTAGTAGTAACTAAAATGTATGTATGTTTGTATGCATATCCATGTTTTTTTTAAAGTTCCTACACAGTATCTAATATTTTCAACTCACATTTTTAATCGTCACAGCTGATACAGTGCTAAAATACTCCCTTACATACTAGCGGTCCAAATGTAGCTTAACAATTGGAACCAAGGCCAGGCACTTCCACAAGAATTGAAAACACATAACGGTCACACATGTTACCACATACATCGAAAGTATGAAGGGAGGAGTGAGATGAGAAGAGAAGATCAGACTGGATCAAACAATGCAGAACTAATGCATTACCAATTATTTAAAAACACACAGAGCTTGCATCTCTTCTACGTGACAAAGATGCCTAACCACCCAATCTGGCTAGTCATTCTCTATTACTTTAGACAATGTAGATTTGGCATTCCAGTATGGAAGGATTCCACAGAGAACAACCAAAACCTGCTTGAAAGAAAACTTCTCAACTTGGGCTGCAATAAATTAGGCTGTATTCAAAATATCATTATGGAAAAATGCTGTGTAAAAACTAGGGATGCTCCGATCAGGATTTTTGCTACGATACCAAGTACCGATTGTTTTGTCTAGGTGATTGGCCGATACCGATGCCGATTCTGATGCTTCAAGTTTATATAACTGATATGTAAGCTCCCTGATCACCATTCACTTTTTTCAGATAAATACTAAAACTGTTGAGTGTGTGAGTTCTCTCCCGTTGTGTGTGTGTATGTGTGCGCGCGAGAGTTCTCATGTTATGTGTGTGCCTGCGAGAGTTCTCTCTTGTTGTGTTTGTGTGTGAAAGTTCTCTCGTTTTGTGTGTGTGCGCGCACGACTTCTGTCCTGTTGTGTGTGCGCGTACGAGTTCTTTCCTGTTGTGTGCGTGCGAGAGTTAACATGTTTTGTGTGTGTGTGCCCACAAGAGTTCTCCTGGTGTGAGCAAGAAAGTTTTCTCGTGTTGTGTGTGTGCGCGCGATATCTCTCGTGTTCATTCCTGTTGTGTGTGCGTGCATGCGAGAGTTCTCTCGTTTTGTGTGTGTGTGCGCATGCGCAAGAGTTCTCTTGTGTTGTGTGTGTGCATGTGCGAGAGTTCTCTCGTTTTGTCTGTGTGTGTGTGCGAGAGTTTATTCATGCTGCTGTCTTTTTTAATTAGGCGATGAAGTACCGGGTTCGGTACCCGTCCCTAGTCCTCACGCATTGACGTCATCAATTGTGATCGGTGCATCACTAGTAAAACCAATAGGCAAGAGACATACTGGTGCAGTAATAGTTTATGGATTAACTTTTACTTAAAATAAATGTATACTGAGAATGTTTACATCACCCAGCATGTGACAAACATGCTTTGAGGGCTGTGCAAATTATTATTTTTACCAAACGCTGTTGGAGGAAAATAACTCACACTAAGGCAATTCAAGTCCATTCATTAGTTTGTGTGCAAACAACAAATTAGCACCTTTTAATAAGCCTGCCTGACCCACAGTAGCGGCTGATCCGAGTCGGTGTCAGTTTCACAAAAGCAGTTTACTTGTGGTTTTAATGAGTATTTGTAGCCGGCAGTGTTAGTGCTTAGCAAGTGTTGTTTTGGATACGTCTTTGCAGAGCTGCTTTGTGGCACGTGTGAGTCAAGACTTACACATGCATACGTATCCAAATGATATCATTGTACAACATTTTACAAACAATAGTAACACTGCCAAAACACAGTAAATTAAAATGTACAGTACATGGACAAAAGTATTGGGACGCACCGGTTTTTGAGTGTTTGAGCTAGGTTCCTTATTTTCAGTAGCACACCAAAACATTTTGTACAACACCATGCTTTTGGGGAAAGAACCTTTTCTATTTCAGCATGACTGTGTTGCAGTGCACAAAGCAAGCTCCATAAAGACATGGCTGGTTGGATGAATTTGGTGTGGAAGAACTGGTCCCCACAGAGTCCTGACCTCAACACCTTTGGGATTAAACATGTAGTCCCTGTGGGTGTAAAGGCCATTGGCCAATTTTTTTTTTTACACTGAACATTCACCAAAAATTTCTGTTACACATCTGATTTATTTTATTGTATCACAGTGTGACACATGGATACATACAGCCACAAGAACCTGCTGACCATAAAAAGGTCCACATGGAATCCCTTTTTCATCATCATGATGAGTTTAATTTAAACATAAAAAAATCTTGTATGTGCATCACAACCTTTGAAAAACCTTCTAATTTAAATAGATATTAAATATTCACTTTCGTTTTAAAGGCTGCAAATAAAAAAAACAAGAAGCCTAGAGGGAATGCCCTACGGAGGGCAAACAGAAAAAGCTACCAAGCAGTATAAATGATTAACACTCAGACATCTGGCGAAAGTAAGAAGGGACAAATACAGGAGAAAAAGATGTGAACACCTGTTAAACTAAGTATTCCCAGACAGACACAAAGCCTTTGGCCCAACTCTGAAGCCCACTGCCATAAACGAGGGCTGCCTTGCCATGACGACTTAGTGAAGAGCGCATGACTATCACATCAGTTCATACTTCTCTAAAGGCTGTTCTACTGTTGGCACAACATTCGTCAACATCAAATCCTCTTGGGCCACTTCAGAATCCGGAAAGCAGCGCCATAAATTGGATTATGCACCTTTAATCTGATGTCAAGCAAAGCTAAGCTGTAAGATACAATCCAGGTTACTTGAATATCAGGGGGAATATTTAGAAATAATGTTTATAAAAGAAACCAGACCCCAAAAACCTCCAGCTCATTTCCATCCAAGCAACCTGATACTTTATTATAGGTTATAATAGTAGTTAACAGCACAGCATCCAAATAATTCCAGTTTAAAACCTCCACATCTGTGGGCAAAACAAGAAAATGCAAATAACCAACAAACTACAGAATAAATTGACCATCAATGTTCTCCAAAGCAAGTTTTTAAAGTCTGAGAGTGGCAGTGATGTGTTTTTCACCTAAAAGAAGCCTAAAAAAAGAAAACGCTGGTGTATCATGTTGGTCAAAAAGAGGAATTATCGTACATCAAGCCATCAGTAAAATTCTAAAAGAAACTTGAAACATGAAGTGAAAGTCTAGGGCTTTCCAGTTACGGTTAAAACGCATACAAGTCCCGAGGGATCACAGAAAATGCAGAACAATGTTTTAGTTTTTCAGAGCAAGACGAGCATGACCTGTGTTGCTGCAGACATGACTGATTAGCTCAAGTTCTTTTTTTTTACTAGAGTTTGGGGCAAAAGCAGTGGTGAGCATCTCGGCCCCCAGAGCATCTGGCCAGCTTCACTGTGGCCCTCCAGCACGGAAAGGTCATGTGAATGATCTGCACGGCGCGCTGTAAGCAGACTCATTTAATAAAGTTATCCAAGGCATTATTGCAGCACAGTCATGAAAAATATAACAGGCCTCGCAATAGTGATAAGAAGAATTAAACAAGCGCCACAGGGTTATGGTGACACCATGTTCAACTCCTAAAATTAAATATTATTATTTAGAGAGAGAGAGAGAGAGAGAGAGAGAGAGAGAGAGAGAGAGAGAGAGAGGGAGAGAGAGAGAGAGAGGGAGGGAGAGAGAGAGAGAGAGAGAGAGAGAGAGAGATAGAGAGAGAAAGGGAAAGAGAGAAAAATAAAGAGAGAGAAAGA
>JBBMFX010577105.1:0-14332 GCA_037832545.1 Rhabdalestes septentrionalis | reverse complement strand
CAGTGTTGTTGTTAATCAGTTACATATCTCAGACTGTACTATTAGTAACACAAGAAAATCCAGCAGCATTGAGAATACATGAAATTTACACTTTTGAGTTTGTTTTCTAACAAGTGCATAGTGCAAACAAACTGGTATTTGAAGGATTAAAAAATACAAAAATAATGGAAATTTTTATATTTTATACAAGTACTAATGTTAATTAAACACTTCATGCAGTGAAAATAGCAAAAAAGCATAAATATAATGAAAATCACAGACTTAATCTGTTGGTGGCCATTTTTGGCCAAGAGGACACTGAAAGGGTAGTAAAAACGAGGACAGCCAGAGGGTTAATCAGGTATTAGGTTTATGATGATCTACCGCAAGGTGTCACAAGTGAGGTGAGTGAGCCAAAATTCATAAACAATGGCACTTTATGTATCTTGGAGGAAGCATGTACTAGTCTAAACTCTCCCAGTGTTGGTGGTACTGAGTGACAGAGTGCGCACAGTGAGTGGGTGGAATTTGACATGACTAAAACACAGGACTGGATGTGATAAAACTATAGCAATAATGGATTATATGACAATTTTCTTATCCTACCCCAGTTATAGGTGACTTAGAAACCAACCAGATTCCCACATCAGTTAGCCTGTCAGATGTATTTACCATTAGCACGTTGCCTTTAACACCAGGGATCTGTGACCTTATGTTTGCCTGTGTTCTTATTTTTACATACATTGGGGGAGATTAGACACCTGCAGCACTAATTTGTCTCGGAACACTACACTGACCAGGCCTGAGGGTCAGACGTTCACAGAGGAATGCTTAGTGAGGCCCATGCGGTGACTGGATGACCTAAACAGCGCCTCTACCCACACCAGAACATCCGTAAATTTCCATGCTGACTATCAGAGGAGCTTAGATATGGGTGAGATCATATCAGACACAGTATCTTCATTGCAAGAGAGAAAACTGAGTAATAGAGAAAGAAGAAAAAAAAACAGAACAGATTATACATAGAATAACAAAATTACAGATTATAAACCCTATATGTCTCAGTGGGATAGAGGGATAGAAGTTTAACGGAGTAAGGATTTGGTCAGTGGGTTGACTGTATACATTGCCTTACTCTCCCTGTTAGGCAATGTATATTTGTGTATATTTGAATTGCAGGAGTAGTTTCATCTGTTCTTTAGTTTATTAACACTAATCTCATTTTACATCCAGTTAATCTATTCATACATTACATGTCTTTATGCTGTTAACTGTTATATTGTCTGCATATTTTGTCTGTTGTGTTACTAAGCTGTTTACATGGAATGCCTGATTATGTAGCTTACCACTATACAGCAGAATGTTTTTTGTGGTTTAAATTGGTGAAAATGTGCTTTTGTTCCCATTTGTTTTATTTTATTCACTCTATATGAATTAACCAGCAATAAATGTTAACCCCTTCTTTCAATGTCATACAATGGCAAACAGCAAAATTATATAGAATATCTAAATTTTATCAGAATTTGCCCACTTCAGTAAACTGGGAGTGGGAAATTATTCACATGAAAATTACAATAATAGATAAAATAAAACTTTAGCTTATAACGCTTAAATATGGTTTGCTTTATGCAACTAAGAAAAACCATGATACACACATATGTGCCTTATTCTAATCAGGCTCTGTGGCATGATGGGAGTAGGGGTCATGGTTAGCGGCAGATTGAGACCAGTTTGAGAAAGGGTGCAGATGAAAAAAGCATTAGCGTCATCACTGGGCTACTTTGGGGAGCCATGCAGAGGCCCTCAGCTGCAAGGAGAGAAGGTCTAGCGGTACATCGATTCTCCACACCCTTCAGGCGTTCAGAGACATGAGTGCTCGCAATCTGCACACTTGCTGAGATAAACACAAACACATTCACCATTGCAGCAAAAATTCAGATGCAGGAGAAGACATTATAAAAAATCTGGAAGCAATAAAACAGAATACAGTACAGAAGTGATTTGATAAGTAGCCACAGGTTCCAAACCAAAACAGTGAGAAAGAAAGCAAACTTGGTAATATGCTGCATTTATAAAATGTGTACATAAGAACACATCCTGTACAGAAAACGCGCAATATAATGCAGTTTCCATTCATTTGCTGACTTTAACATTTTGAAAAAAATTTAGCAAGTACATAAGTTTTGACACATTTAAAATGTTACATTTAGTTTGCTTAATAAAATAAAATAAATAAAAATTGCTCTGAATTCTAAGTAGTATTTCAGCACAGATTTGGTTTTAAACAGGGCTCAACCAGAAGTAACATCATTTACATATACCAGTATTAAAGACAGAGTAGTCAAAACAGTGTCTAGTTCTGAAAATAAGGTGAGACTTATACAAATTACAATAAAACAATAAAAGTTCAATCCTGCACAAACATGATCAAATGTTGCATAGGGGCTATTTCAGGTAATGAATGGTTTAAGATGGGCATTTAAGATGGGGTACTTTTGTTTGCTAATGTAGTGAGATCTATAACAGATCATTTACAACTACATAGTTATTTTGTTTCTTTTTATCTTTTTGTCTTTTTATCCTCATTCATAATGATCACGAAAGAGGAAACCAACAATAAAACAGAAGAAAGTAGTAAAAATATGGCTACATTATCCTATCAAGATGTCATCATGAGTGAAACAGACTGTAGTTACAAATATCCTGTAATGTAGCATTTATATTCCCTACCACTAGTTGGCAGACATGTAGTACTTCGATTCAAGATGAAAATTTTGAGCAGAGAAAGAATGCTCCTCTGTTCTCAGTGTGCCAGCAAGCATGTGGTATTTGTGGGGAAAAAACGCCAAATGGCGAATAAAAAGTCCATTGATGATGTCCTGCGAATTATATTCTGCGATTATGAATCTGAAGGGGAAGATTTGCCTTTTGTACCAGGAGACACGCGAGAAAGTCGATCGCGGCTGCTTGTGGCGCCGGGACGCTCAGCTCTGTCACGTCGGGAGGGCCTGCTTGCGTAGCGGCGACACAGCTCACTCATGTCCTGCGACTTAAAGGGTTAAATAACCGCCGGGGGGCACCACATGACCAGAGGCATGAGCCCTCTGCCCACGCCAGCAGCAACCACCGGGGGGCACGGAAGCACCCGTCCTGACGGAGTCCAACTTCAGGGCTCCAAACCACACCGCCCTGGCCCCACTGCCACTGGAGCCTGGCGGCGTAGACAGTCGTGCGGCGAGCAGCCCTCGTTTCTGGATGGAATGGATTCGTTGGAGGAGCTCGTCCATGGGTGGAATGACCGGGGAGAGGAACGGGTCAAGATCTTCAATCTGAGAGACTTCCTGCTTAGCCTCCCCCTATCCCCCGAGGTGAAGAAGCCAAGGGAGTGCGGAGAAATCCGCGGGGACAGCCCCATAGAACCGGAGTTGTACTGGTACACAAGCTCGGGCGAAGAGGGGTCCAGGCTCGGCTGGAACGAGCATCGGGGGGGTCCGCTTGCTTTCTGGGATCCACTCACCCCAGTCTCCGCCGTCCCCTGCCCCAGGAAAGTTGACAAGCTCCGTGGAAGTGGGGGCAGCCGAGCCAAAATGGTCGCGCCCCTGCTCATCACTCTTTCTGGATCCTGGTACGATGACTCAGACTTGGATGAACCCCATGTCGGCTGGAGGGTTTGTCCAGGAGAGCCTCCAGTCCGTCTGGATCCTGGGACACTGCTTCCCCTTGGTCCCAGTGTACTGAAAAGAGCAGAGACCAAGCGGACACGGAGAAGACGCGTGGGCGCCAAAATGGCGGCGGTCGAGCCAAACCTCGCTGTGGAGGACAGCTGGGCAGTCAGTTCAGAGGAGGAGGGCCTTCGTACGGCTGGAGTGGCCGCCCAGAGGATCCCCCAGTAATACTGGACCCACAAACCCTACTCCCCGTGGTTCCCGAGACGGCGGTAAAACTCAGCGGGAGGAGGACTCGCTCTTGAGCCGAAATGGCGGCATTCCCGCTGAGCGAGCTGACCTCGCCTCATTTCAGCGTGCCGCCCTCGCCTCAGCTCTGCGCGCCGCCCTCGCCTCAACTTGGCACGCCGCCCTCACCTCAGCTTAACGCACCCCTTCTCCCAACTCCTCCTGTCCTGCTTGACCAGCTGTTTCAACATTGGGTCCAAATCCCCTCCTCACGGCAGACTAGCTCCTCCCTCTCCCTGGCCCTGATGGGCCCCAGCTCCCTCTCCCTGGCCCCGATGGGCCCAAGCTCCCTCTCCTTGGCCCCGACAGGCCCCAGCTCCCTCTCCCTGGCACTGACGGGTCCCAGCTCCTTCTCCCTGGCCCCAACGGGCCCCAGCTCCCTCTCCCTGGCCCCGATGGGCCCCAGCTCCCTCTCCCTGGCCCCGACGGGTCCCAGCTCCCTCTCCCTGGCCCCAACAGGTCTTCCTTCTCACCTCCCG
The DNA here is from genome assembly GCA_037832545.1 of Rhabdalestes septentrionalis. Taxonomy (NCBI): domain Eukaryota; kingdom Metazoa; phylum Chordata; class Actinopteri; order Characiformes; family Alestidae; genus Rhabdalestes; species Rhabdalestes septentrionalis. Next base: position 9,921 of record JBBMFX010577105.1, on the reverse strand, counting down.
CCTGACGACTCCCTCTCTCAGCTTCAGGCAGGCTCTATACCGAGGCCCGCGCTAACAACCTCACTCCCCAGACCCATTCCGGCACCCTGATGCAGGCTTGGGCCTCATTAAGCACCCACGCCGGACATCTCAGCCCCGCGACCCACTCCAGCCCCTCGGCGTGAAAGCGGGAGACCCCTCGAGAAGGTTTCCACACCAGTCACAACCCCAGACCATCTCGTAACCCCCGTGACAAACCTAAGTCTAGCCCCCGACCGGACTTCAGAGCCAGTCGTCACCTCCTCAGGTCTGGTAGCAGCCCAGACTCCAGAACCAGTCTTCGCCTCTTCAGGTCCGGTCTCAGCACGGACTCCAGAGCCAGTCGTCGCCTCTTCAGGTCCGGTCGCAGCCTGGATTCCAGAGCCGTTAGTCGTCTCCTCAGGTCCGGTCGCAGCCTGAACTCCAGAGCCGATCGTCGTCTCCTCAGGTCCGGTCGCCGCCCGGACTCCAGAGTCAGTCGTTGCCTCTTCAGGTCTGGTCACAGCCCGGAATCCAGAGCCAGTCATCGCCTCTTCAGGTCCAGTCGCAGCCCGGACTCCAGAGCCAGTCTTCGCCTCCTCAGGTCCGGTCTCAGCACAGACTCCAGAGCCAGTCGTTGCCTCTTCAGGTCCGGTTGCAGCCCAGACTCCAGAGCCGGTCGTCGTCTCTTCAGGTCCGGTCGCCGCGCAGACTCCAGAGCCGGTCTACCTCTCCTCAGGTCCGGTCTTCGCCCGGACTCCAGAGTCGGACTCCGTCTCCTCAGGTCCGGTCGCAGCCTGGACTCCAGAGCCAATCGTCGCCTCCTCAGGTCCGGTCGCAGCCCAGACTCCAGAGTTGATCATCATCTCCTCAGGTCTGGTCATAGCCAGGACTCCAGAGCCAGTCGTCGTCTCCTCAGGTCCGGCCCCAGCCCGGACTCCAGTGTCGGTCGTCGTCAGTCCAGCCCCAGCCTGGACTCCAGAGTTGGCCGTCGTCGGTCCAGTCCCAGCCCGGACTCCAGAGTCAGTCATCACCACCGGCCTCCCGGCCGTCTTGTCGGGGGGGAGTTACGACACTATGGTTCAGTGTAAAAAGCTAGAATAATGTATCTTTACTTATGTTGAAGATGCTTTAAAACATGTTAGAAATTAATACAATAAAATGCTGAAACAGTTTGTTTCAGTCTGATATAACCAGGTGCATCAGAAGCATTTTTAATGTGAGGGGGGCGCATTGGTCTATGCTTGGGGGGTGAGGTTTGGGCGTGGGGTGCTGTTTGAGGATGAGTGGTGGGGTTTGGGTGGGTGTATGTGTTTCTGTGTGCATGCAAAGTCTCGGTTCTTTTAGGGAGCAGGTGTGGGGGTTTAGTTGAACAGTCATTTAATGTTGCCTAGGGCAGAGGATTCCAAACTTTTTTTCTGCACACAATGGGGCTGATGTTACATGCTCCAGTTTTAAGCAGCCTGTCTATGCACTGAAGATTCAATTCCTTTGCATGTGGTGAGTTGGAGGCAAACCCAGAACTGATTTCTTGTGGTTGGATAGTCTCCTGTAGATTAAGTATAAAGGATTCTTTCACAACATATTCATTTAAAAATTCTACAGCGCTGTGTGAACTAATTTTTTTTTTTAAATGTGGGTGTCCAAACGAATAATTACGAAATGTGAAGGTGTCCCCTTCAGACTAAATGGCAGTGACGCCCATGAATATAACACAAATAGAAACAGAACACATAATGTCCAGCACAACCTGAAAAATACCACTAATACCACAGAGCAATGGCCTTCATGCATGTGCCTCTTGAGACAAACCTGTTTAACTGCCACTGAGTCTTCCTGCATTCCAAAGCAGTCATTTAGCATGACTTTTGCATGCACTCATGTGAAATGTTATACAACCACAAACACAGTGAAATGGCTGGGGCGATCATGTATTTACAAGTGTTGTAAATGGTTTGTTGTTACATTGCTCGCAGTGCCTAACATGTGGTCCGCATTATTAACCCTCGGGCTTATCACTCAGTATTTTTAACGAGAGGGTCTTCTGTTGCTAAACACTGCAGATACAACATATACCTACACACGTAGGGTAAGCCAAGATGTTAATTTGGCAAACCTCTGCAATCTTACTTCAGTTCAAAGTGACGATTACCCTAAGTTTCAAGGTACAGGATGGGAGACTTAAGAGAAGTAAAGAGGATTCTCTGCTACAATGACAGAATGAGTCTAGATAAGAGTTATTCAATGCGATTTCATGTGATGTTAAGCTCTGAGTGTCGCACCGCTGTTTTTAATCCTCTGCCACAGATCTATTTCAAAGCAGCCTCCAGGGGTGAGGGTCTTATATATTTATAAGCTCTTATATATTTATAGCCAGTTAAACCCCCTATCATTTTGTCACAAAGTCCACATTTGCATCACTGGCTTATCTGAGAGATTAGAGCAAGGCATGCACTTACTGTACGTACATTGACCTGAGCTGGGAAAGCTACAAATAGCTGTACTGAAGCACCTCGGCTGAAAGTTCACAGAGAGAATTCCAACAAAGGATTTAGTGGTACATCTAATCACTTGCCCATGAAGTTGGTAAAACATATTCACTTGGACCTCGGCTAGTCAATGTGGCAAAAAAGAAGCTATAAGTTTCACTGCATGATTAAACAAAATCAGTAATAAGCCACTGAACAGCATCTATCAATAATCACAAACCATATCATAAATATGCTATTTGTGTCTTGGTATATAAGCTTTTTGTGACCATTCAGTGCTTTTACCTGGGGCCTCTTCCTTTACTTATATAAATATAACTGCTGCTCCCAAAAGAAAAATTAAAAACAGTTGTTTTAGTGGCAACTTTTAAACTGATTTTGAAATGTAATCATTATAATAATCAAAATTAAGCCTAAATTGCTTTGCAATAACAAACAGAGCAAGATTCTTAGATACAATGACAGATCCTTGATAGTTTTACTGGAAGTTCAATAAGCATGGGAAATAATGAATATGGCAAGCATGAAGAGGGGACCTGGCATGTTGAGTGCAATGAAGATTCCAGATATCCTTCCAGATGCTCAATTAGTTTTTATTTGAGCAGAGATTCATAATTTGCAGAGTAGAGATTATTGCCAATCACTCTGCCAGTGTAATTTTGCTCACTGTGTTGGAGAAAACAATAATTAAATGGAACAGTGAAAAACTAGGGGCAGCATGACTGAGTCTATTTGATGTGAAACAGCAACAGATAAGAACAGTCAAACTCCAACCACTGCGGGTCCACACTGAGGCAACCTCAGAAACCACAATTTGTAACAAGATGCTTAATTGTGTCTGAAAGTGTACCTTATAGAAGATTAACGCATTTACGCATTTTTAGTGCAGTTCCAATTTTGGGCTGTACTGTATATGCATTTTAGTGGCTTCACATAAAGTAATTGTTCACAGTGATTGTTTATCCTTCCCAGAGCTTTGGTAAAGGTGCCACAAATTTTTATTTTATTTTATGGACTTCTGGGATTTGTAGGTCTCTGCCAAAAGGCAGGGTTTTCAGTCCTGCATTCTTCTTTGAAGTGCAGTCAAAGAGCTGTTTCTTGTTGCTACCAATTTGTAATTAATGGTATAAGTGTGTATACAGAAAGCTGAAGACCAAGCGCATTAAGATCACTCACACTGCCATTATGGTATTGTAAAGGTTTAACATTTTAGTGTTGGGTTCAGGGCCACTGTGCTCCAACAGACCCGGCACATTCATCATCTACAGACAATTAATCCACTATACATTACCAAAGCAAAATAATTTGTTTTTCATTTTTGTCCCCAAGGCTAAATCCTACTTAAAACAGTCCTATCCACATGCCAGTGTGCATATTTTACATGTTGTGCCACACAGCACCTGATCAGTATCCATTGATTCCTCCATCTCATGTCTCAAGGTTATGAAAAGGAGAGATCAATGGGCTCGGTTGCATCCATACATCATGCTGACAGACATGGAGAGCAGCCAATGCTGCTAATATCACTGAAACTAATTCAAATAAATTATTTTCTTGCCACATCAAATGAGCTTTAAACTCATTTCTTTTGGCATCTTACTTGAGTGAAAACACAGGGTTGTAAAATGTTAGAATACTGCATATACATAGTTGCCAAATTTTTCAAGATAAAGGGAATATCAATGTTTTACAATTCTAAGAAGCAACCACAAGACTTTACCCAGACATTAATATGTCATATCCATAGGACGCATGACATTCTCTACCATTTTCACTGGATAATATGACCATCACTGGAGTTTATCTTAAAAAGTAAAATAAAAAAAACAGAAAAAAAACCCAGCAGGACCTGTACTAACTTCACTGCTGTTTCTGCCTTACATAAATCTCCAACTCCTTGTCCTCACGAGGCCCAGGAATCTAATCTCATCATTCAAACCATCCAGCACAAGACAGGAGAGAAAAGCAACCAAGAAGGTGAAGAATGTCCTAAAGTATAGGTGATTGAGCTAATACAAAAATTGTATGAATATATGGTTATAAATAGTATCTGTCCTGCCACTTTACATGTGCACTAATGGGCATTTCTGGTATGTATCACTATACACCAATATTTGAAAGTCCTGGTCATAATAATTTCTGCTATTCAAGAATAACAAATAGTGCAGGTTTAAATACTAAAAGCTGGGCATCAGAATTACAGCATTTCAAAGTCAATAAGAGATAAATTAAGGGTTACAGTAATTATGTATTTATACTAAGTAATTTTTCAGAATGTAACACATGTTTCAGAAACAAGGCTAGAGTAAAACACAGACATAAGGTGAACCTGTAATTATTATTAGCTGATACTGAAATTACACTTGATAATTAAAATGTGTCATAAGTCCCTAGTAATTTTAACACATTTTGATTAAATATGGTTTCATAAATTAGCTGCTCATTAGAAATGGATAACATAGTGGATAACTCAACATCACACACATATTGTAGCGGAGTTGGGCTGGGGAGGGCTTTCCCAGCATGCAATGCTCCCGACTCCAACTGTTATTTGTGTTCTGTGGTGTTATTGTGGGGCTATTTTGTGTTGTCGGGGGGTAAATGTGTTGATTATGTGTATTTGGGGTGTTTGTGTGTTTAGGGTTGTGTTTGGGGATGTTTTAAGTGTTTTTAGAGTTGAGGCACACAGGCTACCATGAGTGAGAGTCATGGTAGCTCTATGTGCTTTAGTTTTGTATAAGCTTGGTGGTGCTGCTTGTAACCATTTACTTGCCACTGCTGTTAAAAACTCTCAAATAAATCTGTTGGGGGGTTTCCTCCCTGAGTTCACTAGCTCTTGTGAGTGCTCCATCCTTTCCCTTTGATGATCTCATCCTTGAGACGTTACAATATGATTTACTTTACTTATTTTATCCATGTAATAATATTAAAAAACAAGTATAACAGAGAAGGTTAAATGATCTGTGTAGAGAAGAGAGAAGATCAAGTCTTTAACTGCTTTCAAAGCCAAGAATTGTCTGGCACCCCCATACATGAGTTGATCAAACTCTATCTCTTCTTGTCCTCTCAGGGCTTTAAGCACGGCTCGTCTTGAGCCTCCACCGTTCAAAAGAAGAGGGAAACATCCGTCAAGACTCTTCTCAGTCTTGGCTCCCCAATGGTGGAATTAACTCCCTCTCACTATCAGATCGGCAGAGTCTCTTGCTGTTTTCAAATGTCGGCTAAAAACCCACCTATTCAAGGATCCCCTTGGCGACTAACCATCGCTTAATTCGCTTGCTTACTACAAAAAAACCCTCCTTACCTTCCTAACCTTGTTTACCCTCTTTTACAGCTGTTGTCTTATGTGTAAAGATTGGTGTAGTTAGGTATCAGTGACAAGTGTTGATCAAGTGTACTGAGCTACAGTACCATAGGCGATTATATAAGGTTTTCTCATTCCCATTTTGAAATTTAAGGAACATTATCTAACAAACCTCAGCGTTCACAGTCTTTTATTTTGTCTTGAAAAAGACATGCTCATAAATTGGTAACTTTGGAAAGTGAAGGAGGAAAAGATGGAGAGAAAGACTCCTTTGAGACTTGCTTAGTTTGAAAATAAAAATTTAAAAAAGCCTCAGCACTGTGCAACCAGCATTACTAATGGATGCCATATTGGATTAGCTTAGCATGTAAACAGATCCCTGGCTGAGAAACTCTACTCAAAAGTCATGTTTGAGGACACAAATCTCAATAAATTCCTGCCAATTGATAGCCGACAGCAATAAAATTATCCTGTCTCAGGGTCAAAGTGACACATTGCTCCCTCTAAAACAATAACCAGATAGTGTTTTGGAAGGCCACAATGCAGTTAAGATAATCTTATTTAGCTTAGATTGATTCAGTGCTGGATCACAGAAAGGCATATCAGATGCAATTTTTGCTCTATCCTGCCCTCGCAGCCTTCTTTCCGGTGTTCCTAAATCATTCAAATTTGATTTTACGTGTTTTAACATGACGGTTAAAGGGTTAAAATCCCAAATCCGATCCAGTTATTCAGGGTCATGACTCCTCTTTACATGGTGGATATAAATCAATGACCCCAAGAAACTGAAGAACCCATTAGTGTTGGGTAGAGCAGAAACAAAGCAAGATGGGCCAGAGATTGAGGACACATGCAGTGAGTTAAAGTTCTGGAACATGGACAAACTTCTCATAGACCTGGAGTCAGTTTGACCTGTCAGGACTTTGATAAAGGTGGTTTTTACAGGCTTTATGGAGCAGGGTCAAGTTTGGCTCCTCTTTCAAGAGCTAAAAGTTTTAATGTGAAAGAACTTTGGTAACAGTTTATTACATAAGCTTACATATGTATTTCATGACTTACTTAAACCTTTGTGTACAAAGGTATTTATCATTCATTGTAAAAGCTGCTTTTGTTCAGTTTGTAATTTCATTTCAGGCAGCATTGCTAGTTTACTAGCCTTTTTAAGACACTTAAAAAACATATATGGCTTTATGTCTTGTAACTTTATGTAACACATTCTCCAGGTTCTATATTACATACAAGGTTTTTCTTGAATCCCACTTCGTCCTCTGATTCATTATCACAATACTGAAACAACAGAATGCTTCAGTTTGCAATGTAACCTTCTAACAAATCATTTTAACAAATAACAGTTGCGTCCAGTGAACACCCTTACCAAACTTTAGCATTTCCAGATAAGCACTTCTGTGAAAATTTGGATGAATCACCAATAAGGCAAATAATAAAAAAAAAAACTTGACCAGTCTTCAGAGTCCTGTACTGTTACATTATTACGTGACACTCTCACGCACATAAGACAATGTCCCATGACAACGCTTTGACTGTCACGCAGTGGCAAGGGCCAGTGGCACATTACAGCCCCTAGTGGTACGTGACAGTCATTACATCTTGGTTGTGGCATGGGGCAGTGTCTTGTGCTGCACGACAGTGGCACGTTACAGCCCCTAGTGGTACGTGACAATCATTACAACTTGGTTGTGTCACAGGTCAGTGTCTTGTGCTACACGACAGTGGCATGTTACAGCCCCTAATGGCAAATGACAGTAATTACCATTGGTTTATTCAGCATGAGAGTGTCGCACTACATCCCCTAGTGGTATATGACTGTCATTATAATTGGTATACCCTGCGTGATAGTGCCGCGCTCCAGCTCTTAGTGGCACATGACTGTCATTACAAATTATTTTACTTTGACACTGACACTGAATATTCCATTGACACATGGCAAAGGGTATAAAATGCCTTTATGCTATGTTAGTTATTACACCATGATTTGGTTTATACAACAATGGGTACAAGACGAATTTCATGCCACTCTATATAATTTAATTCTCTCTAGTTCTGTGTCTTTTTGTTAAAATTAAATGAAAGTAGTTTGGTTTAAACAACCAAATTTCTAACTTCTGGCGCCGTCACAGACGGCAGCCTGTCTGGCATGCTCTCTACATTCTAATCTATTTCCAATTTCTTTCTCTTTTCCTCTTATTTATTTTTTACGTTTTCAGTTGATACTTCTTGTACAGGCTAGTAATTATTTATTCATTTGAACACACAATAAAAAAAACACAAAAAAAACTACAACCACTCTATGATGACTGCAACGCCACGCTGGCCATTTGTCTATGGCCGGGACCAGCTTTTGGCGCTCCAGCAGCACAATCGTGCCGGCATTCTGCATGATATCCCTGTAGAGATCAAGAGGAAATACCGTGGTTGCTGAGCTGGAAAATCGCGACGATTGAGGAAGAAAAGATTTCGTCCTGCTCTCCTGTCATTAGTGACTGGTAACGTTAGATCTCTGGTGAATAAGATGGATGAGCTTGTGGCGCTAACAAGGACTGAGAAAGTTTTCCATGAATGCCGTGTAATGTGTTTCACCGAGACTTGGCTGCATTAAAACATTCTAGATCCTGTGGTGGATGTAAATGTATTTATGTCTGTGAGAGCAGACAGGGAGTAGCAAGAAGAAGAGGGGATGAGGACTCGCTCTCTATGTTAACACTCGCTGGCATTCACCCACTCATGTTAAGGTGAGGATGGTTGTGTGTACCAAACGCATTGAACTGTTAGCTGTGGCTTGTCGTCCGTATTATTTGCCATGAGAAATTTCCCTTACTATTACCGTCATTGTTTACATCGTTCCCGACGCTAACGTGGCACAGGTGTATAACGTCATCAGCTCGGTTATAGCGGACCTCCTCACTTGAAGTCCATCTGCATTTCTGGCCGTGACAGGGGACTTTAACCAGAGGAACCTCTCCACTGTTCTACCCGCATTCAAACAATACATGGAGTGCAAAACCATAGACAATATAACACTGGATCTGTTCTATGCCACTGTTACTGAGGCATACACCTCCATCTCTCTCCCTCCCCTGGGAAGAGCTGATCACAACCTTGTCCACCTCCAGCCCCTCTACAAACCTGCCATCCAGAGACAACCCGCAGTCACAAAGACTGTTACAAGATAGACAAAGGAGACAGAGGAGGGACTACAGGGATGCTTTGAGGCAACAGACTGGGATGTTCTCTGTAATTCTCGTGGAGACAATTTAGACAACCTGACAAGCTGCCTAACAGATTACATAAACTTCTGTTTAGACATTCGTTCTTCCCCAACAATAAACTCTGGGTAACAAAAGACATCAAAACTACACTGAACAAGAAAAAGAGAGCCTTCAGAAGCTGTGACAAAGATCAACTGAGACTGGTGCAGAGGGAGCTGAAATCCAAAATTGTGGAGGGAAAAGAGTCCTACAGGAGGAAACTGGAAAGAAAACTCCAAGAAAACTCCAGGGAGATGTGGAATGGAATGTGGGCCATTACTGGCCTGAGACAAAAGAAAGGTCTGAGACTGCAGAGGGTCCTGTCACTCTGGAAGACATCCTGCCTGGTCACTGTCCCCAAAAAGAAAAACCCATCAACCCCCAGTGACTACAGACCAGTGGCTCTGACTTCACACGTCATGAAGATGCTAGAGAAACTCGTCCTGAAACATCTGCATCTGCTGGTGGAGCCTTGGCAGGACCCCCTACAGTTTGCTTACCATGGAGGACGCCATCATCTACAGCATGTCCGGCTGAAGAGCTGCCCCTCAGATACCATCCTGAGCAGCACAGGGGCGCCGCAGGGGACTGTCCTACTTCAGGACAGGTCTAGTTCATGTCACGTGCAGAAATTCTCTGATGACTCTGCCATTGTGACCTCTATCAGGGACAGAAATAAGGAGGAATACAGGAAAGTGGTGGACAGCTTTGTTGAGTGGTGTGAACTGAACCACCTACAGTTAACATCACTAAGACAAAAGAACTAGTTGTGGACTTCAGGAAGCAGACTCCTCCTACCACCCCTGTCACCATCAGAGGGACGGACGTGGAGGTAGTGGAGGACTACAGGTACCTGGGGGTACAC
>JBBMFX010577063.1:0-14335 GCA_037832545.1 Rhabdalestes septentrionalis | reverse complement strand
GAGAGAGAGAGAGAGAGAGAAAGAGAGAGAGAGAGAGAGAGAGAGAGAGAGAGAGAGAGAGAGAGAGAGAGAGAGAATCTGGCTGATAGCAGGTTTAGCTTTAGTTGAGTTCAAGCAAACATTTATAATTTCAGAGTACAGACGAAGGTGTGCGTGTGTAAGAGAGGCTGACGTCAGAAGTGTGTGTGTGTGTGTGTGTGTGTGTGTGTGTACGTGTGGGTGTGTGACAGACAGAAACAGAGACACTGAGAGAACACCTGCTGTGTAATCCATTAGGCTTCACATCAGGCCAGCTGTTTCTGCTCCTGTTCTAGAGGTGTGTAACTTTGCTGGCAGTAAGTTGGTTAAAAGCAGATGCTGATTTAAGTATAGCTTTACAGGTATGAAGACCAGATTTGGACCACAGCACTGCTGGACATCACTCGGGATAAGAGCGTCTGCTAAATTCTGTAAACTCCACTGTGCTGGTGTAACAGTAGAAACCTTCACCAAAGGACTGGGCATCCCTCTGCTCTCGTAATTCCCAGAATTCCCTTATTATTATTGGTGACTTCAGCCTCACAAATGACAAGCTACAGACCTGCAGCATCCTTGCTACTCTCTAATTCTATAGGCTTGGTCCATTGACTTCTAGGGCAACACGCAGTTCACATCATTCACCCTGGCCACCAGACACCCTCCTCAACAACTGAAGAGAACTGGGAAAGATGAAAACACATCTTAACTCTGATAACCTCTCTTCCATAGGCGGTTCTACTCTCTTCCATAGGCGGTTCCCCTTATGGCCCCCCTGCCCTGAACAGCCAAATATTTGAGTATACATTTGTTCTCCCGACATGCGCTAGCTCGAAGAATGAAGCTAACGCTACGTGTGTTCTCGACGGACTACTTAAAGCGCTACAAACGGGCGCTGACACACACGCGCAACACGCACGCCCCACCCACCCCAGAACACACGCACAACACGCGCACCCCCACCCCCCAAATATGTGCCCCCCTAAAAACACACTGCCCCTTCGGCCCCCCTGGTAATTTTGGTCTAGAACCGCCACTGCTCTCTTCTCTTCCCTTCTATCCATGTTTACTACTGAGGTGTCAGCTGCTAACACTTGTTGCAGCCTCTGATTATCTTCTCAATCTCCTGCTCCTCCCGCAGATTTCCCCCCAGAGGAGTTTGACACATTTTCTTAGATGAAAAAATTCTCCCCTACCCACCACCTTCCACTCAGCTGCTTTATCGCACTTTCCATGGATGTTCATCAGCTCCTGACATCCTACAACTCTGCAGCATCCCCATTTCCACTCATAACGCTCTCCTAGCAAATGTCTCCATGGAAACAGGCCATGTTCCAACAGCCTTAAAACCAGTTGTAGACACACCAGTCGTCAAAAAAGACGAATGTGAACAACAGACGGGTGTCTCTACTCACAAAAGTGCTAGAATGGGCTGTATTTAACCTTCTTAACTTTCTTCCATCACAAAAAAGACATAATGACCCAAATCGAGTCTGGATCAAAGCAGCACGTTCCACAGAAACTTCACAGAAGACTCATGCAGCCAAAAGAGCTACACTGTTCATTCTTCAATATATATCTGTAAGCCATCAGAGGCCTTTGGGCTTCACTCAACAAACTTGAAATCACTAGTTCTGCATAGAAATGGATTGTGTCCTACCTTGAGGGTCACATTTACCAAGAATCATAGTCCCTGAAAGGATTACCCCTGGTGTTCCCCAAAGCACAGTGCTCAGCCCCCTTCAGTTTTTAAACTTTTCCTTGGTGATATTAAATCTTCACAGGATTTTCCTACTACTGTTATACTGACGACACTCAACTCATCCTCACCTTTCCTCCCGGTGTTTCTCCGATTTCTGCCTGGATCTCTGGATGTCACAATGACATTTCCTCCAGGATAAATCCCACCAAAACAGAGTGACACATCCCCAAGATCTGACCAAGTCATCACTTTTGGAAATAATGCAATCACTTCCACATTAAGAGCATTAAATCTAGGATTTCTATTCCACACTAGCAGGTAGCTTCTTTATAACATCGGTAGAATTTGTCCTTTCCTTACCAGTGAAACCACTCAGATCTTTGTCCAGTTACTTGCCATATCAAGACTGGACTACTTGCTCAGGCTGGCCCTCTTTTGAAGACTACAAGACCTCTACAGACGATCCAGACCTCTACAGACGATCCAGACCTCTACAGACGATCCAGACCTCTACAGACGATCCAGAGTGCAGCAGCATGTCTGCAATTGAATACACCAAAATGCTCATACACCAATCCACTACTGCAACCCACTCCATTCACTGGCTTCCTGTGGCCTCTCACATTAGAATTCAAACTCTAATACTCACCTAAAATGCTAAAAAATGGTACAGCTCCATTTTACCTGGTAGAACTTCCCCTGAACCTCAGAACTGCTGAGAATTTCGTTGTCCTCACAGTGCCTGAAGACACGCCTCTTCACTGAGCACTCAGGATAACAGCTACAATTTAGCTAAACAAACTTCACAAATAGCTTAAAAATACTGACTTCTCTGTGTGGGTTTATAGGGGCCTGGTGCTCCGACTCAATCTCCATCTCTGATACAAGCAGCTCTTCATTTTACCAGTGTGAGGAGCAGATTTTCTTACAAAGTGCCAGTACGGACAGATATTAAAAAATGCTTTAAAGTTGACCAGTCAAAACAGGGAATTCATTGGTTTCGTACTGTTTGTAATGAAAGAAAAGTCAAAGTAAAATTAGGAATATCTGTTTTATATGCCATATGATCTTTTTCATCTTTATCTTCTATCATTTATAATATCTATCAACTTTTTCTTACACAGACCGTCTGTTTTAAACTGCAGACCACAAGCACCACACATTTCAGAATCTTCATGGCTTCTGTCACTATGAAACACAATGTACTAAAAATGGGCTTAACTCTACCCTAATGTACCCCTGAAAACAAGCCAAACACCATCATTTGAATGAAGTGGCCATTTGTGTGAGTGTGAAACCCCTTAATCCTAAACATAAGGCATTTTATCAGGAGGTTCGGTTATTTAAGGGGCAAATTTTAAGAAGTAAGGGACAAATTCAGTAGTTTTAACACTTAATCACCTTCATCTGTGCACTTTTCCCCTTAATTTTCCTTAATTTCATGGAAATTAAGGTAAAAATTAAGGTAATTTTAAGGGGTAAAATTAAGGGATTTGGTTTTGTTGTGTGTCGAGTGCATATCAGTTTAATTTCAACAAGTGAACATGCCAATCCCACACACCAAAATGCATCAAGGCCTCAAGAGCCGGATACTTTGTGGTTATTAAAAGTCATTCGGTAATTTAACTGGACGTAAATGACCCTTGCATGCATGCTGACTGGGTCGTTTGGCTGTGATTGGTCAGTTTGTGGTCAGACATTCATGGCTTTTCTGTTGTAGCAGGCAGTTCTTGAACCCCACACACTCTGGTTTAGGATTGTCAATCTCATGTGGTGTTTTCACATCAGTAAACCACTTTGAATTTTGCTTATAGCAGAAAAAAGCAGGACTTTTTCGGGCAGTGACCTACATGACTGCTGCCCACAGTGTTTACGAGCAGATTTGGTGGTAGATAAATCAACTAGTCCGTGCCATCCCAACATCCAGCTGCGTTATTTAAAAAAGGAACAAAAGTTTGTCTTTTTTGGACCCTCTAAATACTGCTGGACCTCAGCATCTCCTTAACCACCCCCTTGGTTCTGATCATTTCTCTCGCTGCTCTAGTTCCTCTCTCTCTCTCTCTCTCTCTCTCTCTCTCCATCAGTAATTGAACTGTCGTTGTGTGCTGTTCGTGAGGCTGCTGCAGAGGCAGGGGGTTGCTATGACAACACACTGTCTGTGTCACCAGGTTGTGAATTAGGACACAGGAGTAGTGGTGTCGTCACAGAGCAAGAATGTGTGTGTGTGTGCATGTGTGCGCACATTACTACAGAAGCCGTGTTCATTTCTGCTCAGATCGCCGGACAGACATTCATTAATGATCTAAAATTAATCTAACACACGCAAAGGGGCAGTATATAAACAGACTTTATCTGTCTGTTGTTTTTAGTAGGAAAAACCGCAGCAAATGATTGACTTGCCACACCATTGATTAAGGTCAATAGGGCCAGGCTATTGTGCTATGGCCCCACTGAAAAGGTCCATGCTATTGGGCTACAGCCCCTACTGTATGGGGGCAGGATATTGGACACTAGCCCCTACCGCAGGGCTGGGCAATTCATTTCTACAGGGGGGCCACATGTAAAATCTGAACTGCGTTGGAGGGACAAACACACGATAACTTGAACTTAATTCTTCTCAATATTAATTTTCTCCTATTGTTAAAAGCAGTAAATTATATATTTTGATCAGCTGCTATTGGCTTGTCACTATGTTTTAAACTCTACAGTATTTAGTAAAATGTGCTCAAGGACCATTGCACCGGTTCTCTGCAAAAGGGAGATTCGCCGTTCAATAAGTCTGGGGGAGCTGAGAGTCCCTGTAAAATTTCGCAGCGCTAGATTGATTCCCCTTCTGAGCTACAGGGTGAAATGCTCTGTGATCGCCATTTTTAAAGGTGCCTGCCACATTTTTCCTCAGTAGAGAGCCAGGAGTAGAGTCTCAGGTCTCCACATCCGCAAAGCTCACCCTGGCTCGGCCAGGGAACAACCTAGCGCTGCACCTCTAAATCCTGAACCGGCTGTCATGTAAACATTGGGCCTTCCAAGTAGCTGCGGGAGGGGCTGCCTGCTGCAACGCCTGAGGAAAATTGTTGTAGTCTACTGATTTCTGTGAACCGGCAAATGCAAAACTGGCATTTAAGTACTGAGATAGTGCTAATTCATATCAAACTCCATCCTAAACTTTTGCATCGATTAGTATCTGAAAATCGATTTGTGTTTATGACTGACATGCTGGGCCAGACCGGGTCTAGCCTACCAAATGGTCCCAGGCTATTGGGCTATAGCCCCTATTGAATAAGATCAGGCCACAGAAATATATCCCCAGATATTTCTTGGGATTAAAAGATTTAGAGGTGGGTTTGGTAGCACACATGACATGTAAAAAATTGGGGAAAAACAATCGTAGGAAAAAATACACGATTGAGTGGAGATTGGTACATTTTTCCGAGCTGATGTGCCCAAGCTGAGGATTGAACTTACTGCTGTCGTGGATATAGCATCAGATAATGTAGTCAGAGATTAGGATAAATACACAAAGTTCCACCGTGCATGCTAACTATGTTTGCATCGCTAAATCTGCAAAAGGAAAGAGTATTTTTGTGCAGCGCACTTCCATACTGCTGACTTCTGAAGAACCTGACTCTCGCTTTCACATGAAAAGTGTAAAAAAAAAAAATTATTGATGCTTCAACTGCTCCAGTTGAAAGTGTATATTCAGTGAGGAACAGACAGAGTGGTACACATGTGGTTTTGTAATGGGAACGTGACACCGACCTTTGCAAATATAATGTAACTTAAAAACATGGTGAAAGACAACGATGCCACCACACTTGTCTTTGTTTGTGTACAAGTTTTAGGTGATTTTAAATTTAGATGTACTTTCTTTAAATGTATGGAGTATTTCTAGCTTCCGCTATTAAAAAGGGGTACGTCTTCAGAGGGCTGTATTGGTTGAAGATATTAATGGTTTTAGAAATCCCAGGTTTAACCTGCCCTGGAGCAGGTCATGGTGTTGCCCTGGCGAAAATTAAAAAGTGTTCTGCCATCATAAAGAAATCCAGGTTTGCTGGGACAGACTCAACAAATCTCAATAGCATAACAGTTTTAGCAACTAAGTCACAGGGCCAGCATCCTAGACAGACTGAGCCTAACCAGCATGCGAAATACGGGGAAATAACATTCCACACTAGAGACTTTCTGAAAGCCTCCACAACATTCAAGAAAAAAGACCCAGAGTTTTCCACAAGCCTGAATATCATGTGTTGGAGCCATTTTTGCTAGTTTGGGTTTGTTAGCATGGTTACAATGACAAGTTTTTTCATATGTTAATTATTCTGATGTATTCAGTCTGTCACGGGGTGTTTGGGCAATAATGTGCAAAGACTCCTTTATCCACATTAGTAACTATGTAGCTCCACCTCCTCTGACCTTACGATTTACGCATCACCTAACGTAGGGAGATCACAGGTGATTTTCTGAAGGTTAATTATGGTGGCGGGAGGAGAAAGGAGGACAGTTCTTTGACCGCATGGTACTAAGAGAAATGTTAATATACCGTAAAATAAACAAACATTTATGTAAAGAAAGAACTGACCCAGCGCATCATTAAGTTTCATAGCTAATTTCTTCGTCAAAAGAAAAAATTCATCGGAAGCCACAACAATCATGTTTTTTTGGGTTGTTTTTTTTTTTTTTTTTTACAGCAGTGATGCATGTATGGGTGGAGTACATTTATGACCCTGTGTTCAAATGCACAATAGTTTTCACAAAGTTAAACAAAAACAAATTACACTGATCCAAATCAGTTTTATTGTTTTTTTACTTCATTTTAAATTGCACTACATTCATTCACTGAATTCACTCAAGCATGTGGTGGGAAATCCCACGGCCCTCTGTGCAGCCTAACACACTTCACTTGGGAAAGGACCCTCAAGAATTTCGGGAACTGAGGTTAAAAGCCCATCCTCTTTAAATAGACTCAGGAGTTGGCAGTGGTGGGTAGATACACATGTGACTGTGACTGGGAAAGTTTTATAACTGAATTCTATTAAATAAGTGTGTGTGAGAAATAGAGAGGGACAGATTTCTGGTTTGAGTTGCCACTTTATTAGATGCATGTACCTCGCTCTTCCACTTACTCTCCAACCAGAGACCCTTACAATGTGTTTCTTATGAATGGGTCACTTCACACTGCCGTGTGTGTGTGTGTGTGTGTGTGTGTGTGTGTGTTGTTTGTGTGTGTCAGTTAGGCCCGTCCTCGTCGCTGTGCTCAGCACGTTCGTCTTTGCCCTCGCTGAGAGAGCTCTCGTCAATGTTCTCCAGCGAGTCCGCATGCTGGATGGACAGTTCGGTCAGGGGGATGTTGGAGAGCGGATTCTGCTCAGGGTAAAGCCACGGCTTATAACCCGGGTTGTGCCTCTGCTTCCACTCGCCGTACTTCACACACGCCTTGTTAATACGCTTCATCGCCTAGTGCAAAGAAAGAAGAGAGACATGACACAGTTAAAGAATAATTGGACCTCAAGGCGAACTTCTTTTATTACGAGATTATGTAAAAGCAATATGTTTACACACGCTTTTGATATGTTTGTATGTATAGATTATACATGCATATCTCATAATATACATTATTGATTCATCTCCATATTGTGCAATGTGTACTGACTGACTCATAGTCAGTATAATGAGAGACATATGAAGAACAGATGTAAAAGTTTTGACACATCTGCAACTTATGTTTTGAAATATTAAGCTTCTGTGAATTGGTTTGAGACCGGAGGGAGTGTGAGAGATGGGAGGTTAATTTGAACTTTAATAAGAACAGGGATAAAAACTGAATCAGGCTCTTCATTATCTCAGTTTAATGAGAGCATGACTATTAAGCAGTGTCTCACAGACACACGCATGCACACACACACAAAACTGTATGTGTCCTATTATATACATACATTGCGGAATATATATGTACCACACTATGGGAACCCCAGATCTGGTTGTTCAAATATGGGACACAGAGACACAGAGACTAGAGATCGACCGATATATCGATTTACCAATATTTTTCCCAATAATTAAGCATTTTACCATAATCGGTTTTTTTTATATCGGGTTTACTGATAAACACCGCCATCTGGTGGGCGTTTTGAGAATTACGCGCATGATCGCCATTGCAGCGCGGCGTCTGAGGGGAAACTGTGTGCAAAAGTAAAGTATACTTATATGCTTTCCTATATTTAGTAAATTTTACTAAACATAACAGCTATTAATGCACACACTAGATGTGTTACATAAATGACTCATATGTAGTTTATGCAGCTTGTAGATATGTAGTTTATACACCATTGAAGACTTTTGTAACTTTTTAGTATTTTTTAAGTATTTTTTGCACTTTCAGACCCCTAGTTTTGATTTGTATGCAAGGAGGGAGTGATTATTATTTTTTCAGTTCAGTGGTGTTGTAATAATTGTCGAAAACAGAAGTATAATAGTAAATAAATATCAATTCTTAATATCGGTTATCGGGCACATAAACACGCAAATAATTGGTAAAAAAATATCGGTAAAAAAAAAAAAATCTATCGGTCGATCACTGACAGACAGACAGACAGACAGACAGACAGACAGACAGACAGACAGACAGACAGGATTCCAAGTACCTGAATACTAACAATGACATTATTCAACCATCAGGGTCAGTCCTAATGTTTTAAACAGATGCACATTGTATATGATGTGTGTGTGTGTGTGTGTGTGTGTGTGTGTGTGTGTGTGTGTGTGTGTGTGAGAGTGTATGGAAGCGGAGGAATAAACACTATTAATGTGAAGTGTGCCTTAACCAACAAGGTTTCCAAAAAAATAGTAAACTACACACACAAAGATGTAATACACCAAGTGCTTGATTTAAAAATAGAAACAGATTGCACAGAGTTACAACTATTCACCCTG
This sequence comes from Rhabdalestes septentrionalis, assembly GCA_037832545.1. NCBI lineage: Eukaryota > Metazoa > Chordata > Actinopteri > Characiformes > Alestidae > Rhabdalestes > Rhabdalestes septentrionalis. The sequence goes on along the minus strand of JBBMFX010577063.1, from coordinate 5,691 downwards.
AAACGAGAACACAAGCATGTACATGCGCACACAGACCCAGACACTCCTAATTCAATCAGAGGACTCTGTTTAGACACACCAACCACCCCTCCTTCTGTCTCTTTCTTCTGCTGTCCTCCCTTTCCTTCTCGCCTTTCACTTCTCACTAGCCATCCTTTCATTCTGACATTTGTACTCAACCTAAACCTTCTGAAATCATCCCACCCTTTTCGATTCGTCTGTCTAGCTTGTCTTTAATTCTTTCTCTCTCTCTTCCTCTCTGCCCCATCCTTGCTCATTTTTATCCTTTATTCGCCGCTCCCATAATGATCCGACTGTCTGACTGAGTTTCTTTACCCTGTTAGAGCAGTCGTCATTAAGAGCATGTAAGAAGGGTAATTTTGACCAGCAGGAATGGGAACACAGCATTGAGAGCATTCAAATTACTGTTCAGAATTTTGGGTGAAGATTAAATCTCCAGGTAGAAAAAATGAAACAGACACCATACAGTATATGAATTCTCATATTTTTGAGGCCAAAATACTGTAAAAATGAATGCAAGCATCTAAAATCACTTCCGGTGCCAAGCTTATAACATTTCAAAATAAATCATACCTCAAGTAATTATTGCAAATAAAACAATAATAATATGCGGGTAGTGTGGGTACAAAAATGTATTGTTAAGTTTGATGGAAAGGTTCTGCTGCACAAGCATATAAAAGCCTGGGCCTTTCCATATAAAATACAAGTGAAATAGAAATGTAATCGGATAAATGTACTTGTATAACTACTTTAAAATAGCGAAGTGGCTGTAATAGCGCTAGACTTCTAAGGGTAAACCACTTAGTGTTCACTTCCATTCAGCGGTGCTTGCAGAAGCGATATGACTGAAACCAAGACAGGATGTGTGAAAATCTATTTATGGCTAAAACTTTAAGGACACTAAACACTAATGACAAGCATAATTAATGAAATGTTATATATTTTTTCTCCATTTTGTTATTACATGATTTCTCCCCCTCAGTCAACCATTCAGAATGTATCATTTGACAACCAGTGACACAACTGGAACATTTCCAATTCAAGCACTTGTCAGAAGTTCTTCTCCAGAGTGACATACAAAGAAAACCTGTCCCTCACACTAGTAAACCTAGACTTACATGAAGAGCTCCAGGCAAGCCAAGATTCTACCAGAGATTAATTAAAAATTCCGTTAAGGCCTTTACAATCACACAGAGAAGATTCGATTTTTTGGGGGGGTAATTTTGTGTTAGTTCCATGAACATGTAGATGTTCTGGCCTAATTGCACAGTGAAGTAGATCTTCAGTCTATGTAGATCTTCAGTCTAAATACAGCAAGGGCCTCAACAGTTCAGGAAGCTCTTCCCGGCACTTAGGTCCCGAAACCCAGAAGAGACGTGTTGCACGTCTTTGACCTTTGAGAAGAAGTGGGTCACGTCAGGCTGAGACCCGAGGTCTGAGAAGTACTGACAGGTAAGACGGACCTGGACCATTTTTTGTCTTTGCAGGCGAGCGTTCTAATGGAACAATGGAATCCAAAAGAAATACTGAGGTGTGAACAGGAGATAAGTGTGAAACGCCATTTGTGGGAGAGAGGCTGTGCTGTGCCCCCCTCCTCCTCCCATGCTGTGGATGAAGTGCGAGAAAGCAACAACAGAGGAGAGAGATGTGTAGCTGCTGAATTCCCTGGTGTAATACAAATACACACATGCATCCATAAATAGGCATCGGTGGGAACACGCATATATAGACACACAGGAGCGCTAGTGTTAGTTCAGTTGACCGAGTTCCCAGCTCAAACACACCAAAAACACTCTACACATAATACCCTGATCTGATTGTGGCGACTGAATGCTCATCAAATCCAGACGTAGCACATTTACACTCGCTGTAGCATCTTATTTGTGGCCATGTTGTAGGCAAAGCGAATTCATAATTCCACAACCCAACGTATCAGTTTAAGCTGGAGCCTTTTGGTGTGTTAGATGCATCAGTTCCCACTATATCTGACTAACCATGAACTGATTCTAGAGTGGTCCAGGCACCCCAGGGGCAGAGGTCCATGATTTTATTTCTAATTAAGTCGCTCAGAAATGGACTAAGCTACCATCAGCTGAAATAGAATGGTAAATATATTAGCCCAGTTTAAGATAATGTAAAGTATAAACCTGATAAAGCTTTCAAAGAGCTACTTTCGCAGACCAAACTCCATGTTTCCATGAGTAACTTTGTACATTGGCTTTGGCTGACTCTGTATTGGTTCGCTGTGTAACTGATATGTGTATTCTCAATCACTCCACTGCTCCACAGCCCGGTGCTAGGAGGCTTTATCCCAGTGCAGGTTTTACACTGATATGAAGCTCATGGGATTTTCCACAAGACATTCTTTTCTTTTAGCAATGCTTGTGCAACTTAACATCTGTCAGCAATGCAGATACCTTCAAGTTAAAGGCTCCAGTATTAGTAGGGCTGTTCCAAATACAGACTGTACGTCTGGCCTACTATAAATAAAACTTTGATCATGTTGTATTTAAAAACTCGAAAGGTTGAAAACCCTTCATTGGAATTAATGGGAATATATAGGATTTAACAGGAACATACAGGAATTAAATTGTACTGTACTTAACTTAAATCTCAGGTGAATAGTACACTCATAACAGCAAGACTGTTGAGGCCCCACCCCCTGCATGCACTGTGCATCCAGCCATCACATGAACAGATCATTTCTGGAATCCTGCACACTACAGCTGGACTGTTAAAGCCACATTAGTGCATTTGAGCCTAAGGGCTACATCCTGATAAGTACATGTTGATGACATTACTGAGGTAAATTTATCTGATACGTATGGCATTACTGTTATTCATGCACTGCTCCCCTTAATCCATTATGAAAAACATCCAAAATGTGCTTTCAGGCGTTTCATCACATCTTTTCCAATTGGGATTGAAATTTGTATCCTTGTGCATCCCAGATAGCATTATAAAGCTCTTATTCCTTCTGCACAATGTCACTGCAGCCAAACATAGTCATTTCCTTTGTATCAGCACCCAAAATAGGTGGATTTAAAACCCAACATGAAATCGCATTGCCTGGTTTCAATTTCTGGTAACATACTCCGTTCAGATGCACCACGTGACGCGCTTTGACACTTTGTGGTTTAGCTTTCAATACACTAAAAGAATTGCGCATAAAAGATTCTCGGAAAACACAACAGTTTGCACTTGCCCAAATATGCAAGGGGGGAGATTTGGTCTCTTTGTGAAGAGACCAAATCTCTTCACAAAGAGCATCAATTTGCAAGCATTCATTCGAAGAAAAGGAGTCTTCAGAAATTGGGGGTGACCATGTGTTTGGGTTGAGGTTTGTAGCTCTCAGAATATTAGCCAGGTTTCATTTCAAAACTTACCAGATACACAAGAGAGGCAGACACACAAACAGTGTTGGGGCCTTGAAAACTGCTCTGTCTATTTGTGTTGTATAATATGGGTGAAATAATGACCCACAGAATAATAAAATGCCATGTCATTTCGTTTTGTGGTCAGTTTCTTACAGACTTTTAAGATTATTCATAATTCTGCACTGTATATCCGTACCATGCCACTGAGTGCGTTTGTTTGCACCGTTAAGTACCCCTTACAATTTTGCTGTATGTGTAGCATCCTGCTTCAGTACAAAGACAATGAATCGATCTATCTATCTGAAAGGAAAAACACTGCAGCCCAGGAAAATAGACAGACAATCTAACGAGTTCAACAGGCTATTCCACTTGAATTCTGTTTCTCTAATGTCACTGGTTTTGGACAAAACATGGACGACAGGCTAATAATTAAAATAGTTTGTCTTACAAACCCACCATTCACATCAAAGCAGGGATAGTAAAGTATATTCCATTCTATTTCTCTTCTCTTCTCTTCTGTTATATACCAATAGTATTAAATTACATGTATATGATACTCTTTTCCAGAGTGGCCTCCATTCACTAATTCCAGGTCCACTTAGGGTTAAGTATCTTATGAATATCTTTGATCATTCAGTTTTTGTGTGTTAGGTGACCTATATTGTTGTAGCTTGCCTTAAACATCAAACACATCAAATCAAAATGTGTATATACAGTAGTTAGCTTGCCAAACTAAAGGTATTTGCCTATGATAGTTTGTATAAGTTACCCAAATTTTCCAGTTAATTTCAATTATCTCCCATTAATTCCCATGGAAATTCACCAAAACTTTTCCAGCTCAACTTCCCATGGAACGTTTTCAGAAATGTACCTGAAATTTTCAGCCCCTTCAGCCTCTAAATACTCACTTTGGGAGCCAGGAACTGGGAAGACTTGTTCACAACCCACTTTGGTAGAGAACCTGATAGAGAAGGGTGTTTGATTAGAAAGAGTTTACAAAATGATACAGATGAAAATGAATTCTAGCCGACAGCATAATGGGCTAATGTTAACACGGCACACCAGTATGATGACTCTGACCCTGAAATGTCCGTTTGTGTATTTAGTCCATTTGCATCCCATTAAACAGATGTTTATCATCAGAAAATGAGATTTTACTGCTAATTAAAATGGAACTAACCATCCATTATAGAGCAAATATGATTATTCAGTGTCTACTAAAAATCGTCCAGTAGTTTCTATGAATTATTCCTTATCTTCTATGAATTACTCAGTAGGCACTATACTGTGTTATCTAAGTGCTCTGAACTATTCTGCTACATATTATATATTATTCAGTGAATGCTATGGGTTACTCACTATTTGAAATTATCCTATCTTAAAGGGCTAACAAATGGGAGAACTCAATGTCACATAATTTTGCTCTTAAACTTAAGCTGAGGGCTGTGTGTGTGTGTGTGTGTGTGTTTGTGTTATAGTTACCTCTTGGGTCCACCTGTGCCAAGTAAATTAAGGTACAATTAGAAGGTCCATTATTCTGGATGAAGTAACCGGTCTGAATGGAGACTGCCCGCACCATGTCCTTCTTAGGAGGGTACTTCTGTCACACACACACACACACACACACACACAGAGAATAAATGTTATTTACTATGCTGTAGTGATGCCTATGAACCTTTATGACCCAAATCGGCCCAAAATATTAATCAACAACCCAAACCCAGCCCCGAGTTATGTATAATTTAGTTGGAACGTTGCTTTGTCAATTTTCAATCCACCCACAGCCAGTAATGTAACAATTATTTGTATTCACTTCTACACTACATGTCAAAAAGTGTTGAGATAGCCTTTCAATTAGGTACTCAGTGACACAAACAATTTTATAAACTCCACAGAAAAGCACTGCCCAAAAGTGCTGCCACACTCTGGAGCAGCCACACAAACCAATGGGCACCAGACCTAGTTCTAAGCATCAGCTAGTGAAGTGTAAAGCCCCCAGGACTGTACTACAGAGAACTGGGAATGCATCCAATACCTTTGAGATGACCTGGAGTGGCGTTTGTGAACCGGGACTAATCATCAAGTTTCAATTTTCAGGTTTATTTGTCATATGCAAGCTAGTGCAGGGACAACATTACAATGAAATGTGATTGACTAGAGAAGACAAGTCACTCAGCAATATAGCAGACAAATAGGGGTGTGCGATATGACGATACAAGATCGTGAAGACGATCTGTGTACTGACGATCTGCCAAAGCAGAGAGATCGTAGTATCGTCTAAAGACTACATTCC
>JBBMFX010577053.1:0-14335 GCA_037832545.1 Rhabdalestes septentrionalis | reverse complement strand
ACTACGGGTGGTCTGTCTCTCTCTTTAGCTATATACATATACATATATATATATATATATATATATATATATATATATATAATACTTCACTTTTCGGCAGTCTCCGGGAGGCCTGTCATGAATATCAGGCTGATCTATTGGCTCAGATGTTGTACCAGCAGCAGTTGCATGAAGCAGAGCAAACTGAGAAAGAGCAAGAATTCCAGAGGGGCTTGATCTACCAGAAGAATTACAATCAGAAGATACAGAACATTTTGTCCAGACCTGTCCCTAACACCACAGCAGTCCACCCCTTCAGGAGAAGGGATCGACCCATCTCCAGCTAATCCTGGCAGAAGCCTCTTGGCTAACAGTGCTAACAAGATTACCGTATTCAAACATCTGATGGTACAATGAAATGAAAAAGTGAAATAAAGTGTTCAGTTATCTCTAGCATTTCCAGTGTATTCATTCAACCACACCTGAACTCAAAACTGAATATTGGCTTTAAGAGGAAAGTTTTTTTAAGAAGATTTCCTAAATTGTAAATAAGATCTACAAAACTCATTAAACAGTGTGGGACAAAAGGCTATTTAGGTGAGTCTCAAGCTGTATTTCCTTTTGGATTTAGTTGTTGACATCTGTGTATGTACCTATATTTGTTTAACTTGCTTGACTTGACTGCCAAGATGTTTTTGTGACCAAATTGAAAACTGGTCAGTCTACCTAATAAGTAGAATATTATGTAATAAATGTTCTTCTTTCTTAACCGGTGAACACATCTTGCTAATGTTGTTTTTGGCGGTGTGTCTTCATTTTAGTTTTAGTCTAGTCTTTGCATCAAGCTGTCATTTTAGTTTTTATTAGTCTTACTCATGTCCATACTCTTTTTAGTCTAGTCAAGTTTTAGTCGACAAAAAGTCTGAGCATTTTAGTCTTATTTTAGTCAATTAAAGATGTATTTTAGTCTTTAGAGGTCGATGACTATTTTCGTCTATTTTTAGTCAATACTAGACATTTTTGTCTAGTATTAGTCAATGAAAGTTGTATTTTAGTTTTTATTAATGCAAGTCAAAATGGTATAAGTACTTAGTAGAATAGACAAAATCTAAAATTTCAGGCAAGCCACATTTGAACACAATTCACCTTATTTGAACACAATTCACCTTATTTGAACACAATTCAAATAAGGTTATCTGATTACACTCTGATTTGAATTTACGGCATTTATTTTTCCAACCAACTAAATGTTATAAATAAAATAAACGAATAGGCCCTAACATCACATCACTAAAAAGTGCAAATACAGTGAAAATGTGTGGGTCTCTGTTACCATAAAACCCACATCTGTAAAACTGGTAAAAGTCTTCACCTTCAGTGTGTGAGCCTGAACTCACCTGACTTTTTTTTCCTGAACGCAGATATTCTACACAACCGAATCAGAACAAGGCTCAGCGTTTTTGCATGGATATGGAAAAGGTGGCTTAAATGCTGTGTGTGTATGAGAGAGGCTGTGTGTGTCCCAAAACTTTTGTCTACTCCAGATACATTTTTTAAATTTACATTAGAGCTTAGATCTGGCACAAAAATGTATGCCCGACATGACCCGAGCCCGTGCACTTGTGTCCGAGACCAGCCCGGCCCGACAAATGAACTGTAATTATTTAAATCCGAATTTTATACGTGGGCCATTAAAACACACGTTCTGAACTATGGGTGCGTTCCAAAACTGACACCCCGTGCTGCTGGAGCTCCGAGCAACACAAATGCTGGATTATGGCTCGGTCCGACCCGAGGGTAGTGCCAGGCAATATCGGGCCGGGTTCGGGTTTGTAAGGTGGCCAAGAGAGCTCAACGCGCTGCAACTTCAGAAAACACATGCAAACAGAAAAAAACACAACAAATTAAGACTTCGTCTACATCAGTTTGACAACACAGGCGCTGCAAATACGAAAACGCGCTGCAAATTCTCACAATACAACCAAACACACGAACGCACTACAAATAGCAGGGACCACAACGGAAATGTTTCAAGGGGACCTCAAAAAGTGACGAACCCATCTGGGACCTTATTTATACATTTTCACATCAGTTTCACAGCAGAGCAAAAAATGCAGATGTCAGCAAAAGAACGGGGTAGTTTTACTTGCTTGTTGCCTTCAGTTTTTCTCAGAGTAACTCTAGCTAACATAGCATTAAAATAATGTTTCACAGTTAAGTGTGTAATTCGTCAGATCAGTCTAATAATGTCTAATAGACCAAATTCATGGTATCATCAGGATTTTAAATTAAACAAAAAAACTCACCTTTTAGTTCACAGACAACACCTCTGCTCGGTTCGTCACTTTTTGAGGTCCCCCTGAAACACTTCCGTTGTGGTCCCTGCAATTTGCAGCGCGTTTGTGTGTTTGTTGGCGTTTGTGTGTTTGCAGAGCGTTTGTGTGTTTGTTGCGCGTTCGTGTTTTTGCTGCGCGTTTGTGTGTTTGATTGTGTTGTGAGAATTTGCAGCGCGTTTCCGTATTTGCAGGGCCTGTGTTGTCAAACTGATGGAGATGTTTTCTTAATTTGTTTCTGTTTTTTCTGATTGCATGTGTTTTCTGAAGTTGCAGCGCGTTGAGCTCTCTCGGCCACCGTAGGTTTGGGTTCGGGCAGAGAATCTAAAGTCTAATTCAGCTGTCCCCAACCCCCGGGCCGCGGACAGGTACCTGGCCGTGCGTCACGTGGTACCGGTCCGCGGGCTGCACGGAAAGTTTACAGTATTTCCTTTTTATTTACTATCAGAGATTTCTTATATTAAACCGGGTCGTGACGAAATAAAGTTTTGGGACCACTGATCTATGTATCAACATTATAGATGTGTTTTTGTTACGTGGAAAATGTTCGTTGACGAAGATATTTCGTCATAATTTTCTACACCTTGCTTTAGCCAAAATTTCCATATAAACTTAATGCATGATTGCCATGAGACAAAGTATATGCCAGTGCTGACAAGCAAAGTTAAGATTAAGTTTGGTGGTCTGAGTCATGTAAACCTTTAAAGAAGGTTATATTTGGAAATAAATTATCCAATTGCCCTCTTGCTCAAATGATTACATGTGTAACCATTTGTTTGGCCAGGTATGATAATCCCATGTAGGCTGAGGCATGTGAAAGACTTCAACACCCCATACCTGATGAAGGAGTGGTTTGGGAGTGGAGCATTTGGCCTGATGTCATTTCTGACTTCTCCCATTTTGCCACTCAAGGTGTTGCTTCACTCCTTGTCTACAGTAGTTAGTACAAACAAATGTTAAGAACACTCAGTTTTAGTCTATGATCTAGAACATTTCTATTGTGGATACTGCTTCAGTCTTCTGTGAAAAGCGAAGAGAAGATGACGACAGATGCTGAACTTTACGTGAAGGTAAATCAGACTTTACCACAGGAAAGTATTCTGTTTCTTGCCATATTACATCTGACTGAAGTCAACATAGGCTGCTGATAAAATGTGCATAATTTTATCTAATATAAGACAAAAGGTAGAGACTGTTGAGATGAGAAAACAAGGCAGTTTGAGACTGAAATCTAGGTGATGGTCTGGGTTTAGATTTTTCTCTTTAAAAAAATGTGCATGACTCTCTTGACAAAAAAATCTGCTGTTCATTCTCTTAAGTTCAATTAATGCAAATTATTTGGCATGGCAAATACCAATATTGAAATATTTTACAGCATATACATTGAGTAATACACAAAAATTATGGAGTGTTGTATGACGTTGTAGGCTTTGTATGTCTTATCTCAGCAAGGCTCATGAATTCTGTTATCTACAAAGTGCACAGAGAACAGAGGGCATTGTGAGTTGCTGGGTGTAGCACTAACTTATCAAAACTCCTGATTTTCCATGTCATGGGTTGCCTTAATATTTTGTGGGTTTTTTTCATAATAAACTTAACACATTCTCAAAATATGAATAGGTAATTATGTAAACTAGTAGAAGTCAAGTTATCTCAAAGTTTGAAGTCCAAAGCTCCAAGTTAAAGCCTAAGTTCAAAACGTCTTTTGAGTGTATTCTTCTAAATATAGTAGTTTATCAGTGGTCGATTGTACATGTTTGTAGTATACATAGTACTATTTGCAAATAGTATTATTTTCAGCTGATTATAAATTATTACCTACTCTTAATTCCGGTCATTCACTTATAGCTTAGATTGGGCACCTTAGATTTGGGCTATCGAATTTTACTTATGCATAAGTCAATCAGCCTTATTTCAGGATGATTTAAAGGTACTCAACCCTCCTTTGCTATTTATAAGAGAAAACACACCTGGTGCGACCTGGTGAACAGTGGCAAACTTAATTTGTCTCTGATGTCATACTGTTTGTCTATGATATAACCTAAGAGTGAATGTTAATGAATAAAATAGGTAAAACATATTAACATCAGAGGAAATGTTTCAAGCCCACCACTGAGCTTAGACCTAAAAGATATAGAAAAAAAGCAAGACATTAATATTGATCAGGAATATAATTATGAATATACACATTGATTATCCAAATAAGGTAAATTTGGAATTTATATCTCATCAAATTTGAGGGCCTGAACACATGCCTGGGTAAATCTGCCTGGACTTTTAGATTATTTAGTGATTGGAACCAGTGTTGGGCAAGTTACTTCAAAACTGTAATGTGTTATTTATTACTTGTTACTGTCATTTCAAAGTAATTCGTTACATTACAATATTACTATATTTAAAATGTAAGGCATTACACTTCTATTGCATTACTTCTAAGTTACTCTCGCCAAAAATATGGATTTGGCCGTGTTAATATAGCTCATGACGCTCAAATAGCTCATAACACATCCAGTGGAAGGTGACAGTACTATCCGCTGTTAGTTCAGTAGCAGGTTCACTCATCTCTAGGGCGACCAGATTTGGGATTGTGAAGAAGAGGACGCCTTAGCGGGACTTTCTTTACCAGCTGGGTGTTTAATGCACATCTCAGGCCGATGGCCACTCTGGACTTTCAGGTTATGAGAGATGCCCGTAATGTGACGAATGTTTAGGCAGCTCAAAATCCCGACCGATTCTAAAATTCCAGCCGGATGTTGGGCACAGGTCTCAAAACAGGTCTCAGGACACGTCTGGGAAAAAGAGGACGTCACCCTACTCTTCTCTTTGTCTGTCTAAAAGAAGTTAAACATTTTGCACTGATGTTTCTCCTCTGCTGATTGTGCGGTGATTTTGGTGAGTTTATATGAAGGAGGAAAAAACATCTTTCCGGTTTTAAAAAGCATTGTAATGGCATTACTGACATTTGTACCAAGTAAAATATTACCAGTTTTAATTCTGTAATGCCTTATATTACCGCATTACAGCAAAAAGCAATGCAGTATAGTAATTAGTTACTGTTGTAATGCGTTACTCCCAACACTAATTGGAACACACAATACACTAAAGTGGCCTCTTATAGTCATTCATGAACATACCGCAGCACAGTACACAGTGTGAACAATGTGAAATTGTTTCTTGGTATTTAACCCACACACCAATGTCCTAATGATCTCTAAGAATTTTTTCATATGAGAACACAGTTGATTGTGATAATGTAATTAGCGCAGGGCTTATAATCCATGCAGTGTTAAGCATTTCATGTAGGCTCTTGGAGTAGTACTCGTGGTGTCTATGCTCTTATTTATTTATTTGTTTGTTTATTTAGTTACATACTCGTTTACACTTATCCCCGCTTTAAGCGGATCAGCCGTGATTTCAACACAACTTTTTTTCTGGTAACCACACTTATTGTTGCTGAAACCACATGTGCAGAAAAGGCAGATATCTCCACATTTTAGTTATTGCTTTTATGATGTCCGGGCCTTGTGCGCCACACATCTCGTCCGGGTGCTGGTTGTTATTATGTTTGAGCGTAGCAGTTAGGCATTTAGGACACCTGAACCAAGTGAGCCCAGACATAAACAACCCAACAGGAGGGCACTCAGATCCGGGAGGTTTGAAAGTAGCCAATCCAAGAATGCTATTTATTATTCCTTGCTGCTGATTGGCTGCTGCCCTGTGACGCCTCGGTGCCGACTGAGGTCTAGAATTTCCCCCGTTTAGCGTCATGAGTGTCTTTAATTATGTTCTTCATAAAGCCCTGTATTTGTATTACTGTACATTTGATTAATTTATTATTGTATTTACCCTGCTAATACTAAAGAAGATGACAGCGCATGCCAAAGGATATGTTCGTGCATGAATTACAGTATGGCCTACACAAGGGTAATATCGATTTTTTACGTTTTATCACTGTGGGAGTTAAGTGTACATATTACGAAAACGGGTTTACCTTTACAAATTCATTAAGGGTGATGGGTTTAAAATGAAATTAAATGTTTTGGGAGCATATTTGAGGGGGGGGGGGGCATATTTATGACTTACACTATCAATATAGGCAACGTGGTTCTTTACCATACGCGAGTGCTCTTGGAACCTACTGTATTTACAACCCACCATGTTGATGAAACCGAAGTGCAGAGCGTGGTCCTGCAGGGTGCGCTGCCACGCTCAGGTGAAGCCAGAGCTGGAGTCAATGGATATGGGGAACGGCAACTTCAGCCAGCACTGTTTCTTTCCATTATTAATATTATTGTTATCACTATCGTTGTTATTTATCGGTGTCTTTTAACGATTTGTGCCGTCTCGTGGCCAGAAGACAGTCGTGTTGTTGCGGAGAGAGCATAATAAAAGTGTGTGTAGCCGAGCAGGGGGTGAACTCCTGTAATGTGTAGAGAGGAGAGGAGAGGAGGAAAGACACCTGCCGGGAGGAGGAGGGTCAGTCAGTCCGACAACCACACCGCGCATACACGGCCTAACGCCATTCTCTTCCTCTTTCCGAGTTCAAAAGTACAAACCTGGGGCTGATAAACACCACCAGGACGTGGGACACGAAATCGCGACGGGGCATGTGTCACCTGGATTATAAAACTTCAACATAACAGGAATCTCATATCCTCCTTTTCCCCGAGCGGAGAGGTCAGAGCTGGTGGTGTAGTTTACCCGGGGACCATGTCAGTAAACGAACTGTACTCGAAGGTAAGTTCGTTTTATGTATTTTATTGATTGGAAAGTTGTTTCATTCGTTTTTTGAAAGGGAAAACGCCCCCCTTACCTGCTGTTTTTTGTTTTGTTGTCGTTAACATAAAATGCAGCTTAAATGCTTTCTGGAGCTAAGCAGGTTAATTGTACAAACGTATTTTATCACGAGTTTTAGTAAGACACCTCCGTAAATTAACAGTGGGTTTTCATTTGGAACATTCCTATCACATAAGTCGCTGCTGAGGGCAGGTACTTTGGTGAGTGACTGGTAGTTTCGGCCTGCCTGTAGTTTCGGTGTTTCACCAGTGTTTGTGTACGTCTCTATGTGATGTGTTGGGAGAGTAGAGGGGAAGAATAGTAGTCTAAAGTCATATTTGACAGACATAAGGACTACGCTGCTTTATCTTTTTAACAGCGAGAGAACAGGATTGGGCAGAAATATGTAAATACATTGCTTTCGACTTTCTGTACAAGGGCTAGGGACTGAAGCGTACCTTCTGAAACAGTGTGTTGCTTGCTAAATTAAGGATAACATATCATGCCCATGATGAAAATTCTGTGAATGGTGCAGCTATGTTTCACGCATGTTATGTCATTTTAGTGGCCAAACATGAGCGCCTTACAGCTGAATGAACTTGGGCTTTGAACTCCCAAGCAATGGATGAAGCTTGTCACTTTCTTTTCCATGCCTCATTGTTTCTTTTATCAGTTTGCCAGATAGTGTAGGCTGTTTTAAAATCATGCTGTACAATAATAAAGCGATTCTCAATTTGCAGCTACTGACAGCTGCAGAATGTGGCCCCCTCTTTTCAAATTTGCCCTCGTTTCTTCTTTTTTGTTATTTATCAGAGCAAGGAATAACATGACAGTGCTGCAACAGCCACTGTTATGATTTTTTTTTTCAGGGATTGAAAAAATGCCTGACCGGCTCATAACATTGTCGGGCTTTTAACCCTACGCGTGATTCAATCCATTAAACATTCCTGTGACTGTTTAGCAAAGCAGGACAGATCATGCCTTAATAATTGCAATTTTACTGAAAATTATAGGAGTTATGGTCACTATCAAAAATGACTGCTATCTGTGACTTAGATTTTGGCATTTGGAATGTCTAATGGGGAAATGTTCTCCAGGCAAAACGTTTTAGGGCACAGCTGCAGAAATTAAAAACTGTTCAATTAAACTTGGATTTTTTTAGTGCTGCTGAGACAGACTAGTCTCATGTTTTGCCATTGAATGTTAACATGAAGTCCTGCACTGGGCTGTGACTACAACAAATTCATTTTTACTTGATCCACAACCACATTTTCACATATTATTCTTTTGCAGAATTGTACAGACAAATGTAGTAGTCAATCTTACAGCTTTAGTGTGTACACATATTAGCTTGATTTTTTTGGATCAACTTGATGACTTTGGATAGGCCTAGGTCCCAGAAAATTAAATTTGTTAACAGAGCTGTACATTAGGTTGTCCCTCTGAGATCATTTGAACGTGAAATTGTAGTGTATAAAATACCCCCCACCCCCCCCGTCAACGACTTAATGTAGGGTAATGAGTTGCGTGATAATCTAATCCCCACCAGAGTTAATGAGGCAAATCCTGAAATTCCATCTGTTTTGGTTTAGGTGAACTCACCCGCTGACCTCAACTTTCAAAGTAGTATACACACCTAAACATCTACACTTGTACATACACACACACACACTCACACATGCTCCTCTGTTCATGTATATTCTATTTTCAGCCGCAATAAGTAATATGATTAGTTTGAATAAGCAACATACATTTAAATTTAATCAGATCTACATACCAGTTTTTTTGTTTTGTGGGTTTTGCCCTTTCATTTTTTGTTTTGTCATTGGTTTATTAGAACTGGACTAGACTGAGGCACAGTGTACCACTGCCTCCACTGTATTTTCACGGAGAGACAACCACAAATCCTTTTGTATTACCTCTTATTAGCTGTAAGAGGATCTGTGTGAGATTATTCTGCTCTGCCTAAATTTTGCTTGCTATTTTAAATTACAGACATTGACGCAATATGTGAACCACAACACCAGCCCACCCAGACTATAACTCCACACATTTGTGAGTGTTGTATGAGGTATAAATAAATTAGGCTTAGACAGACTGCAACAAAATCTAGTCTAAGGTATTAAAGAAGATGAGAAAAGTTTGGAAAGGTGGTCATGTGAAATTAATTATGGGCCATATGGGCCATTTTAAGAAAATGTTATGAGGAAAGAGATGTAGGCTACAGGAAATGTGTCACTTTAGTAAAATGTAAACCCCTGAAGGGTGGTTAAAATCCCAGTGCAAATCTAAGGTACAGAGGCAGAAGAGCAGATAAACAAGTAGTGTAGGTCCTGGGGGAGTGTAGCTTAGAGGCAGTTGTGTATGTGGATTCCTCCCCCACTGCAGTTGGAATTACCAAACTCATGTAAACTGATTTCAGGGATTCAGAATCAATTACCTGACAAAACAGGCAAGATATCACAAAGATCTGAGTACAGTTTGGACAGGATTATTTTTAGTTGAATGCTGAGTTGTGTAATTCTGTTTTTTCTCAGTGATTTTGTCTCCTCTCAAATTCACCATGTAAATCTTTTCATGAGCTGTGCGCCTTTTTGCCTGTAAAGTTTCTGGTTCCTTTTATTTATTTGTATTTCATTACAATGTATATTAATCCTGCGCCATAGCCCATGCTGGGAACAGTTGTTTTGTAATCTCTTTGGCCCTTAACCTTTCATATGTTAATTTGAGATAGTAAATATCAGTCGCTTTTAAATTTCAGCTCTTTGTTTCAACCATTATTTTGGTCAGTTCAGGATCTACAGTGCCCCCTCAGGTTCAGTTCTATTATATGTGTGTATGATGTAGTTCGGTACCATATGATGCAACAATATGCAAATCAGTTTTCTTTGGACTTTTGACTTTGAATAGTCTGTGCCAGTGGCATAATTCTTTAAGACAACTAGATCGTTAGTGTAAACTACATAATGATTAAGTCAAATATTTAGGGACAATGAACTAGTAACATGCTTTCTACTTACTACAGTTAAAGATATTGTGGAACAGATCTTTGGCAGTGCATATATTTGGTTGCCAGTCCCCTCTCTATAATTTTGTTACTCATATTGCTTATCCCATACAAATCAACTTCTCACGTGTCATTAATTCTGTCCCAGTAGAGCTTCAAACATGAAAATACAATCTGGCAAAAAGTCAGATAAATTAGTATCTGACAGGGTCCGATTCTTGCTGTAAGCGTGATCAGTATGCGAAAGCCACTCCTGGTTGAAGTACAGTTCATCAATGTAGGATCACATGTGCTAAATGAGTCAGAACCTGCAGTATCAGCTCTGTCAAGCTGTTGTATCAGGTTTCAACACACAATTCAGTTGTTCCTGCATAGTAGAAAGACCGAAGATCACAAGTAGAGAGAAGCAGTACTTCCTGTTAGGACACACCCAGTCTCGCTGAACCTGAGCTTATTGTCAGTGCACTGATACATAGTACTGGGTGTGGCTAGAAAAGCACCAGCATGGAAACAAGTAGTACCTGCCCTTTTACACCCAACATTACCTGCTTGTAAATATGAGAATTTAAGTGGAGCTAATGAAACCTGAGACAACCAGAACAATGCATTCCTCCCTGTCCTCAGTGCTTAGTGAAGCAGCCCTCTTTTCTGTCTAATTTGTTAAAATTGATTGTAGTATTACATATAATGGATTACTTTTATGTACTAGTGATTTAATGTTTTTATTTTGCTCACATCTTAAGAGATTTCTATTATTAATTTATTGTTCTGATGTGATTATTAAAAGTAATAGTTGTTTTGGTGTTGGTTATTTTGCCATAATTAAGTCAACAGCGTATACTTAATTTATTGTTTCTATTGTTGCCTTTTTCAAATTTTACTCTTTTATGACAGACCATGAGTTTGGGTTCTGACTTGTATAGCAAATCGACAATGAAAAGCTACCAAAAACAGGGTTGCATCACTTCATTTCTTCATCTTATTCATCTTCATTTTTCCATTCTTTATTTGGCCTTCATTATTTTGTAATGTTGTAGCTTGTAATACAGGTGTTGTTGGATTAATCTCTGCCTCACCCATAACAGATTTGAAACCCTAATGAAAATACTGTGGTACATTGTAAGTGGCCATTAATGATCCTGTTGTTCTCTCTCAAGACTATGAATATTTATGTTGAATTCTAATTTGGGAAGTGGTCTTTATTGTGACTTATACGATTTGTAAATTTTACTCAGGGGTTTAGATAAAAAATGAATGATATTCATTTTTTGCTTGCTCAAAAATGCAGCAGTCGTGTGTAGGCCAATATGTCCATATTGTACAGTTAAAACGTATGTGTGTGTGTGTGTGGTTGTGTCTGTGTGTTTCCAATACATGTGTAAGTTGTGTCCCAATACTTTTGTCCATATTGTTCAGTAAAAACCTGTGTGAATGAGTGTGTGTGTGCCTGTCTGTGAGTGAGTGAGTTTGTGTGTGGGTGTGTTTCCAATACATTTGTATGACAGCTGTGTCCCAAGACTTTTGTCTATATTGTTCAGTTTAAACATGTATGTCATCGGGGTGTGGCCAATGAATGGAGGCCTCATGTGAAGTTTCATAAGGTTCAGTCACTGTATGGAGCCTGACAGTCTCTTCGTCTGAAACTACATTCATTTCAATGGGGTGAAAAATGAATGGAAGTGAATGGGGGGAAAAAAGGGATGAGCGAATGAAAAGGCACAGACGAGTGCAGGTCATCACCGACCATGTTTGTGTGTGTCGGCGCAATTTGCTCAACACAGGTGAGAAGACCCAGCCAAAAATGACAGTGTACTGTTTTGCGCAAGAGAATTGCAAAAGTAGAGGGATCGGATTCAGGGTCTCCTAAGAGATTCTGAAGTCGTCTGTCCCCTTCTGTTCTGAGTTACAGTTTTTATGATAAAGTCCCATGAAGCCTTAATGCACATCACCTCCCCTGGAACCATGCCCCGTATTAGGAAATGGGAAGGAACTACTCATCCTCGGATGATCATGTTTAGCCTACATTAATTTATCAAGCCAGGGGATGCGACCATGAAACAAAGCTTCATAGACTCATGTTTTGTCTAGGCTTTAGAATCAGGCTTCGGAATGTCCTTGCTGCTCGTTTTTCTCCCGACTGAACAGAGCCCTTTTGACCATACTACTCATAAAGTTGCTTTCTAAAATGCATGGTATGGAGACCATAGGTCCCTAACTTCTAACCTCAGGAACTGGAGAAAGGGATCACATGAAGTTGGTGGGTTTCAGACGAAGCGTGTCCAGGCAAGACTATCTGAAATTATTTGGGGGGGTGCCAATACTTTAGCAAATCGGTTTTGCTGGAAAAATGTGAATAAAACACAAATGACAAAACGCATCAGAAAGCTGTGAACAAGCCATTAACTTCAGATCGGGCCCAACGTGTCAGAGTTTGAACGGTGTCTCTATCTCGAAAGCTCTGGGAGGAGTAGGGGGCCAAAAAACGGGTGAACGGATTAATAATATTAAGAATAAAACATAAGAAGAGCATTAGTGCAGAGCAAGCACACTAATAATAATAATAATAACTAGACAATGTTGCATTTCCTGAAGGAAATACGATAGCATACAGATAAGTAGATAAATAGATAAAAAATATGACAGATAGATCGATAGAAAGATGGATAGAAAGATAGAAGATAGACAGATAGATGGATAGGTAGATACATGGAAGGAAAATAGGCAGACACATTTTATGACTTATTTTGTCAATGCTGTCATTTTATTTTCGGAGATTGTGTTTCATTTTATTTTGTCGATGAAGCACTTTTATTTAGCCATTAGGGCATTAATTTATGTCTGTTTCATTTTAAGATTTTATTTTGTAAAGTTGGAAATTTAACTTTTTCCTCATGGGACTCTTAATTTGACATTAGGGCTTTTATTTTTTTATTCATTTTAAAGTTAAGCTTTTGTTTTGTCAAATGTATTAAAAAATGTAGGACTTTTATTTTGTAATTGAAGGACTTTTATTTTGCCTTTAGAATTTCTTTGGCATTTTATGTCTTCGATGTTGTCCAATGGGAGCTTTTATTTTGTAAAATTGGGACTTGAATTTTGGCAATGGAACTTTTATTTTGCCATTTTAGGTCTTTTATTTTGGCAATAAAAGTTAACGGGAATGATAGAAGTAAAAAAAGACGAGTGAGGGTCAAGATGGTGCTCATAAGTGGTTCAATGATGAGGCCTGAGGTCAGGTAAAGAATCTCGTGGCAGTTGCATGAACTCTGGATGAGTATTATTTGTTTGAGTGAAATGCATTAAAGTTAATGAGAGAACAAGGGATGACAAGAGGTAGATAGATAATAGTAGAGCTGTAACGATACACTAATCCCACGATTCGGTTTATTTCACGATTTTTGACTCACAATTCGGTTCGTATCGCGATTCATTTGCGGTGGAGGAGAGGAAAAGTTCTGAGGCGTCATTTGGTTTGGAGACACCTTATCTTTACCTCAAAATTATAAACCAATATTCACTTAAATACTGATTCCTTTCCATTCATACTGAGAGAAGTCGAGTTGGAGGAGTCGACTCGTCTCTCTCGGTTCACCGCTCCATTCAAAGAAAAGAATCGCTCCGCCCAGCTCGGCCGTGGAATAAACAGCTTTAATGGGAGCCATACTAATATACACAACTCCACCCAGAACCGGAGAAACTTACACGTTATCCTTCTCCAAGCTGTCCCATTATTTTTGACCCCCGGGATTTCCGAACCGCTTAGATCCACTGAGCAGGTACCAATCCGCCTCAAACTTCACAGTAAAAAACTAAATTATGTCCAACTGACAAATGCTGTATTCCGGGTGTTACGTATTTATCCACTAGCTATCCACTGACGTCATGGCTTGTAAAGAGTGGAGGTCACGTGTTTTCTGTGGAGCTCCACTCTGGAGTCTGCAGGTAGACGCTCTTGCAAAACTCGCTCAAAACCAGCGGCGGAGCTAGAATTTTTTACATGGGGTGGCACAGGGCCACTGCTATTTCAGGGGGTCCACACACACACACGCACTGTACTCAAAGTTGGAATAATAACTAATAATATAACTCGTCTGAGAGGCGGACCACCAGAGACCGGGACCGTAGCGGTGCTCCAGCCAAATTCAGATTCAGGTTTTATTTGTTATGGAAGATTATGAGCACATTAATTCAAATGGCAATTCATTTTGCAATTGACAATTCAATATTCAATCTGAGCATG
>JBBMFX010577028.1:0-14336 GCA_037832545.1 Rhabdalestes septentrionalis | reverse complement strand
ACACACACACACACACACACACACACACACACACACACATACACACACACACACACACACACACACACACACACACCTTTATAATGTACAATATGCACGAAAGTATTGGGACACAGTGATCATTCAAAACAATTTGGACCAACATATTGGCCCACACACACATACACGCCCACGCTAAGGCTATGCTAATAGTAGCACTACGCTAATACCAGTGCTTGCTATGCTAATGCTAGCTTTATGCTAATGCTAGAGCTATGCTAATACTAGCGCTATGCTAATGCTAATGCCATGTTAATGATAATGATATTGCTATGCTTATGCTAGTGTTATGCCAATGCTAGCAGTATGCTAATGTTAGCACTAGAGTAATTATAGCGCTATGCTAGTACAAGTGATACAGTGATGTTAATGCCAGGTAGTGTCTTGGCAGCAGTCCCTTTTAAAATTTCCGCAGGAATTTTCTTTTTTCCAGTTCTATTCTAATATTTAAAGCCTTAAACATACATATTAAATATTATGGAGTTCTTACAATAATACACACTTTAGTATTATAAAATATAATATTTTTACAGAAACAAAGCTTCCTGTGACATATGCAGCCTCCACTGTTGATGCAAACACACAGAAACTCTAAAAAAAGGGCATGCATTTGTAAAAGAGGACATTTTAGTGGTGCTCTCATGATGTGCTCGTGTAAGTCGGGTTCTTTTGGTACGCCTTCATCTCTCTACATTTTCATTGAGAATTTCTAAGTCTATTCTCTATCATTTATGGTTCCATTAGAGCTTTTATATCTAATCTGGTTGCTGCATAATTGTAAGACTTCTGTTTTTCTTCTGTATTGAGGCACAAATTATTCTGAGCATTACCAGCTCCATTTGTTTATTTCCCCATTTAAGTAAACAGGACGCTTCCACCTCAAACCTGAAGACCGCTCCTATAAAAACAGCAAGATTCTCTCATTCTCTTTAACACAGACCCTCATCTTCATCTGTCAGTAAATGTTCTAATCTCCCCCTTTAGCACTGAATGAGGTTTAATGATATTTTGGATGTGCTGTTTGGTCTTTCTGATCTTGCCTCCTCCTTCACCCACGTGTATAGCACCAGAAAGGTGAGAAATGACACAATGTGCCCTTACTAATTTGAGTGGGTGTCTCCTCTCACCTCCAGACATGTTCATTCAAGATTAGACACGGCTGGATTCTAGTCATTAATTCAATCTGAGTGCCGCAGCAGGCCTCTAACATGCTATGAAAGGTCTCATTTAAACACTTACATGCAAATGCTGCTTTCACCTTCAGACCTATATCAGTGACAGAACAGTTTTGTTCCATCTGAGCCCAGTCTCATGAGCATTTGTGAAGCCATCACAATATACAATGTAATCAAAATATGTGCTACAATTACTCTATAGGGCTTTTTTTGTGCTAAGACAACACTTCACTACCCTGTATTTTAATGCACTCTGCGTAACACCACCAGCATCAACTGGTGACTGAGGTACAGTAGGAGAGAAATAATGAGTTGACCCCTTATCGTGAGACGTGGAATGTACCTAACCTTATCCCTAACCCTAACCTTGACACTAACCCTGACACTAACCCTAACAGTCACCAGTTAGCACAGGTACTGGTGGTGTTACGCACTACGCATTAAAAAACATGAGGTAGTGAAGCATTGTCTTAGCACAAAAAAAGCCTTAAATCATGATCGCAGCACGTATTTTGATTACATTGTATATTGTGATGGCTGCATATAAGGGTTGTCCATCTCATTCTACTCTCTGCTCCTGTCATTGTTAGCAGTGGGAAATATGGTTGGTGTTTGGTATACACTCAGTTAAAAGTGTACAATAATTGATACATAATCATCTAATTCATTCTGTTATTATGTAATACACATTCTGATCTCAAAATCTATGACACATTTTCTAGCATGAAACCTTTTCTTTCAATGCAATTTACTCACTTTTATCAATTTTCTCTTAAAACAATAAGGGAATAGCTGCATGTATAACATGGATAATATTTTTCTGTGTTTCTCCCCAATGTTAGAATTCCCTATTTTACTACATGCTATTGTGTGTGATATTACAGACAGGGCATGTCATTGTTGCAGTGTTTATTGAAAAATTTTCCATTGTTCATTTACACATTGTCTAAGGTGTGTGTGTGTGTGTCTGTGTGTGTGTGTGTGTGTGTGTGTGTGTGTGTGTGTCTGTGTGTGTGTAGTGGAATACAGTTGGTAACATGTCATTTTAACTTACATCCCATAACTCATTTTTGTGTGTGTGTGTGTGTGCGTGTCAGAAAGGGGGCATTCCGCAAAAGCTGCTGATTCTGCAGTGTGAGCTCTTCAGGGTTAGAGAGAAAATCTGTCTCAGATCATGTGATCTATATCTCAACAATGTCCTCACTCTGAAAAATCAGCCTCAGTCCTGAGATTACAGCTCAAGAGGATTTTTTAATTAGTGTTACCATTTTTTATTACTTCAAAAAGGGATGAAATGAATCAAAACAGGACTTCACTAATGCTTCTATAAAATACTTATGTACCTCAGTGAGGCTACCACTGTCTTTATGAAAATGACGTTGATGAGGAGTCAAAGGAAAGGAGGTCTGTAAATGGTGGGTTTCCCCAGTGATCTCTAATTTTGGGGCAGTGTGGTAGTAGGTAAACAGCCAAGAGGTTGCAGATTTATGTGGGTGGGCAGTGCAGGTTGCTGAGTGGGGTGGGTTTGGACATTTATTAGTTGGTTGTAGTTAATTTCCTCACTTTCACACTGAAAATATATACACTTACTATAGTAGATATAGATATTTTTTATGAACAAATTTTGGCTAAAATATGTTCCTGTCTATGTTTTACTTTTATCATAACAAATGATATGTGGTAGTAGCCTAGCAGGTAAAATACTTGCCTGTGAAATGACCACAAAGGCGTAGGTTCCCCTTTTCTTTCCTTGAGCAAGACACTTAACTCTCAGTTGCTCCAGGTGGACTGTCCCTGGAACTAATGGTTGCAAGGTGTTCTGGTTAAGAGCATCAGCCAAATGCCACTTTACATGATGTTTATTTTATTTCATTGGACCATAAATATATGGTAACACAGAAGTCAAATTTCATTTTTTTTAAATGGTAAAGTTTTGTGAAGTGAGATTACCAAAAGCTGACCCTCTTAAATCAAGTAACTTTCATAAGAATGAAAATGAAAATGCCCCAGAATGTTTAAAACAATAAGAACTGACATGAACCTCCCAGGAAGAGGAAATGTTTATTTTGCCTCCATGCAAAGGAACGCAGTCATAATTAAGATGGCAGCAGTATGATTTATTGTTGCATTATAAATAAGACTTCACTTCATTGCCAACACACTGTTTGGAAGGCATTCAAGAAGTACGTTTTCTCTTTCATGTAAAGACCAATGTAAGTTCCTGGAGACACCACTGAAACTTTGATTTCAACCATGTTCCATGGTCAGGTGAGACAAACAATCAAGTTAATTTTGGCATGAAAAGAAGGAATATTTCACAGAAAATACCTTATCCACACTTAAAAACATGGTGGAAGTTATATGATGTTGTAAAGGTCTGGTGAGCCTTGTTGTAATACCTGGCAGTATGGAGATTTTAAATGAAGATCTTGCTGCCTCTGTCAAAAAGCCAAACCTGGGTCATAGTTGGATATTTCAGTGGGGCCGTGGTCCAAAACATACATCCAATTTCACACAAAATCTCAGTAACCACAAAATGAAGCTTTTGACATGATTATACCAATCCCCTGATCTAAAGTCCATTCAATTATTTGTGGTGATCTATAGAAGTGAGTCCAACTGCTTTTCCAGCATTGAAACATTTGTTTTTTGTGGCTGTGTGCATGCAAGCATGGAGGCAGTTCCTCTGTGTGACTGGGAGTGTATGAGCATGCTTACACCAGTGCTGTAGTCTACAGAGGTTTACCTGTGGATGAGAGCAGACCAGTAGCTTAACCCAAAGTAGGCAGGTATTACATGAGGTCGAAGCAGGTAAAATGTAAAATAGATATTTTTTTTAAACAGCAATGATATTGGCATTGTTTACTGATGCAAACAACACTTCGCTTTGAGCTTGAAATGTGTGTTGACGATTTGAACATAAAACAAAAGCAAAATATAAAAAGATTTTTTAGCATATCGTCAAGGCTAGAACATAATTGTATTTAATAATTCATTCCAGTGTTCTTTTCTTTTTTATTTGTTTATGAAGTTTTAGGCTGTCAGTCTACTTTAAGCTACCAACAATATAAGAATGTAGAGGCTTTTATTCAGTCTCTTGATCATCTCGGGTTTTAATCAGGTTTAAGATCATTTCAAGTCTCTTAAATATACCCCTATAAAAAACCAATAAAGAATAACAATAATAATAAATGTTCTGCTATATTCACTGACTTGCTATTAGGTAAAAAATAAAATAAAACAGTCGAATTTCCTGGCATGTTTGTGCAGATGTCTGATTTGGGCTTACAGCTGTAAAGATTCATATTCTCCTCAGCCCTTACTGAACCATACAGAATGGGAGAGCGTGTGTGAGTGTATAACATTGGGAGTTTTCAGCACACCTCTGTTCTCCTGATTTCAGGTTTAAATTCTTTAGGGAAAGCTTATTAGTCAAGCTTCATTCTTTCCAACAGTCAAGGTTACTGTTACGCTTAGGTATGCCTGTTTATAGAAACACATGTGCTCAGATGTCAGGTTTTCAATAATGAGCAAAGGTCTTTTGTTTTTTTTTCCACAAATTAATAACACAAAATATAGGAGTCTTTCTAGGTAATGGGATAGAGAAAAACAATTAGCCAGACATAATTAATCAAAATGGAAGGGCTACCAATTTACCAAATTTTAATGTATAATAAACATGTTTTAAATGGGTTTTTTTTAGATATTGTCATTTTTAAATAGATATAAATGCAAATGTGATTAAAGAAGAATAGCCACAGGATAAAATTACATGTTAGACGTTGCTCACTGGTGAGTTGTGCTGTATTTTGGACTGGTCCGCGGGCTACTCATGTGGTCCTTGGGGGCACCCTGGTGTCCACGGCAGTGCGTTGGTGACCCCTGGTCTGGATAATCACAGATTTTTTCCTCAGATTTGTTGAACTGTGCCAGAGTAACAGAGTAACTTTGTCGCAGTCTTATTTCCTCTGATCATACTTCTACTGATGTTACTTTGTGAGGAAATAACTCTTACAAGTTACATTTTAGTCGCTAATTATAAAGTCAGTCTAGATGTGAAGTACCTCATGGAACCTTCTTGTCATTATATGCTCACTCACTCATTAACTCACACACTCAGTAACCGATTTACTCCCTCACATGCACATTCTCACACTTACTCACTCATTCATTAATTTTCTCACTCATTCATACACACATTCTCTCAATCACTTACACACTCTCTCACTCTCCTGCCCAAGGCTCCGGCCTTGATACGTGACAGATGCCCAGATCCACCCACATTCGCCTCATCTGAGGACACGGAGATCCGCGAGTGGAACACTGCCCTCAATGCTTGGGCGGTGGCATATTCACTCGCGGCCTCTGCACACCATCTTGGAGACGGAGACCAAACGTGTGCGAGACTTCCTCCGCCTGGACGGGAAGTTGGAGAGAGGAGGACGTAGAGGAAAAGCTCACGTTTTTCAATTCCACCTGCAAACCCTGGGAGCTTCCGTGGGAGCTTCTTCCGTGGGACTCGGAGGACGAAAGTCTCCCAGGGGATGCGCACCTCTCTCCACCCACCAGAGGAAAACAGCGAGCAGGACACAAAGCAAAATGTGTCTCCCCATTCTCCACACCGACCACTGCCATCGCCCAGCACGGCATGGTCGAAGAGCTGCGGCCAATGGATTCCTCGCCACAGTATGCACCTAACGAGGCCGCTCCGGAGCCGTACAGGCACGAGCCGGTGCCATACGAGGCTGAGCCTGCCGCCACGAGGGAGCTACAGGTCACCAGCTCCAGAGAAAGGCACCAAAACAGAGACCTTGCAGCAGAGCTGGAGGCCGAAGCACTCGCGGTGGAGCTGGAGCTCCGCATTGAAGAGGCGCTGGAGGTCCTGGAGCAGCTTCAGGGCTACAGAGAGGTCATGCCAGGCCTTGTGGCAGAACTGGAGCTCGACATCCAGGCGACGAAGGAGAGCCTGGAGCTTCTCCAGTCACAAGGGGACCATGCTGTGCCACTCCCGAAGAAAACGACCTCAGGTAAGGGCCCAGACGAGTTTTGTTTTGGTTCGGGTAGGGAAGTGCCAGAAATAGGAGGCCCAGAAAAGGGAGAGTCAGTAAGGGAAGGCTCAGGTAAGGGAGACGTAGACATGGAGGGTTCAGACATGGAGGTTTCAGACATGGGGGATTCAGATGTGGGAGGCCCAGGTAGGGAAGATTCAGGCAGGGAGGACTCAGAAAGGATAAGAGTAGGTTCCGTGACTTCGGTCCCGTAAGCCAGGTCCCCGTAAGCCCGGTCCCCGAGAGCCCAGTCCCCGTGAGCCCAGTACCCGAGAGCCCAGTACCCGTGAGCCCAGTACCCGTGAGGCCCAGTACCCGTGAGCCCAGTGCCCGTGAGCCCAGTGCCCATGAGCCCAGTGCCCTTGAGTCCAGTGCCCATGAGCCCAGGGCCCGAGAGCCCGGTCCTGGAGAGCTCGGTCCCGGAGAGCGCGGTCCTGGAGAGCTCGGCCCCAGTGAGCTTGGTTCCAGTTAGCGCGACCCCAGTGAGCTCCGTACCTGTGAGCTCGCTCCCAGTGAGCTCGGTCCCAGTGAGCTCTGTACCAGTGAGCTCGGTCCCAGTGAGCTTGGTCCCAGTGAGCTCTGTACCTGTGAGCGCTGCACCTGTGGGCCCAGTCCTCATGGGCTCAAACCCCATAAACCATGGCCCTATAAGTGTGGATCCTGACCCCATATCCCGCGTTCCACTGACTTATGCCAGAGAAGTGCCCGCCCATGAAGTTTCAGACAGGGAGATTCGAGAGGGCAGAGCCCCGAACGGTCGAACCTGGGCAGATAAAATGCAGGAAGGGGGTCACCTAGCTTTTCATGACATCAACCCGATGGCCTCAGAACAGAGAAGCATGGAAGCTTCAGTTTTCTTTTGTTTTCCGGCTGTGGTCTGGCTCCTGGGGTTTCTGGGGGATATTGCAGGGGTTCCAGTCAGTCCAGCTCCAGAGGGTCCAGTTCCAGCCGGCCCAGCATGTGACGATCCAGAGGCCGCCGGTCCAACTCCAGCCGGGCCCGTATCAGCCGGACCCGCACCAGCCGGACCTGTAACTGCTGGTCCTGTCTCAGCTGGCCCTGCCCCAGGTGATGCTGCACCTTCCGGACCAGCACCTGCAGATCCAGATCCAGCCGGTCCAGCCCCAGTCTGGGTTGCTCCAGCCAGTGTTGACCCAGCCAGCCCCATGCCTGCCAGCCCCTCACAGGCCACTCCCGGCCCAATTCATTCCTGGAGGGGGAAGAAAATAGCCATGTATTTTTTGGAGGGAGTAGTGGTCATAGGGTGGCAGGGTGGGGGTGGGTGTGGGTGGTCATGACAATGGAGGGGCTTCCCGGAGGGTCTGGTGCGTCCAAGCTGCCCACCGGAGGGGCAGGTAGCCCGGTAGGTGAGGGACGCGAGGGGCGTTCCACACTGCTTTCGGGAGAGAAAGAGAAGGAGCGTAAGGGAGAGGAGGAGTGACTCCCTCAGTTCCCAGAGGGGAACGACAGGCATGCCGGCGCAGGGGGTTCGAAAAGCCGGGACTACTGGACAGGGAGCACCCTGCCGGCCGAAGGCCTGCCAGGTGGTGGTGGCACCACCCTGGACTCTAAGGGATCCCTGTGTGAGGGATCTGGACTAAGGGCCGAGGGCAATGCCCTACGGTTCTGGCCTGCGTCGCCCAAGCTGGAGGAGAGACAGCCTGCCCTCATGAACATTGAGGAGGGGACACAGTGAAGTGCGGGGGTGTTGTCCTTGCTGGAGGTTCTACAGCAGTTCCAATAGTTTTCAAGTACTTATTCCAGCATTTCTTTGCCTGCTACTTCTGTACTTCTACTTGTGTTATTTTTTTTTACAAAAGTATATTTATTTTAGTGATAATTAAAGTATGAAATAGATAGCACAGTGACTTTGGAGAGAACTGGCAAAGTATCGAACAAACACTATCCTCAAGGTGATCTTGGTTGTGTTGATATATTGTTGCCCTGTGTCTGTAATTAAAGCTTTATGTAAAGGAGCTGCATGTGTGTGTGTGTGTGTTTGTTTGTGTGTGTATGTGTGTGTGTGTGTCTGTGTGTGTGTGTGCTTACATGAGGGAGCACAGCAGGCTTCAGTACAGGCTCTCAGAGGTAATTAACACTTCTCTGATTATCAGACAAAAGAAGCTGAATGACTGAGTGGCTCTGCCAATGTCATTACAATGTCATCACAATTAATTCCTCCGGGGGAAACATATCCGACCCTCCTCGTTCAGCATCCACGAAGGAAGCTTTATTAAACATTGCATCTCTAGGGGGCAACCCTACTAACGCTATGACCCTCACCTGTAAACACCAAAACCCAAGAATCTTGTTTAGTTGTTTATTGGCCCTCTCATTTATAAATTACTTACTGATTTTGTAGAAATGGTTGTACACATTAAATAGACATTAAGAATTAATTAGACTATTAATTTGTTATTAAAAACAGAAGCTAATTAGTTGCCAATATATTAAAAAAGACATATGGTACTGTGAAAATGGTTTAGGCGCCTATACAAATGGTTTAAAACATATTTCCATAGCATGTGAAAACTTTACTTGCAGAAAGACCTCTGAAGGTGTGCTGTAGTATATGGCATCAAAATGTGATCATTAAGTCCTGCAAGTGGATTTTTATCTGTCCTGGGGACTCAGCAGGATAATGTACGCTGGCCAGGTGAACACCTTAAACTCTTTGTAATGTTCCTCAAGCTATTTATGAACAGTTTTATACAGTATGCCAGCGTACATTATCCTGCTGAAAGAAGCCACAGCCATTAGAGAAGATTGTTGCCATTGAAGAGATGTACTCTGAACTGATGTTTAGATCATTTGTACATGTCAAAGTAACATCCATGTATGCCAGGACCCAATATATCCCAGCACAGAACATCACCCTTCTCCCCATCCTGGTGCTGTACCTTCCGCAGGTAAGCAATGCACATGCACATGACAATGCATTTAATGTAAAAGCAACCTGATTCATCAGACCAGACCAGTATTTTCCATTGTCCGGGTCTGGCTCTGATGCATACATGCCCATTGTATATAAAAGGTATATAAATAGTATTTGTCTTCGTAAAAATACGTTATTTGTGCCTTTCTGAATACCGTATTTGGGTTCAGCTCCACCCCTACTACGCTACTACCACCCACTACCATCAGCAATTTGTGCCTCAATAGCTCTTCTGTGGGATCAGACCAGGTGAATTTACCTTCACTCTCCACAAGCATCAGTGACATTTGGGTGCAAACGAACCTGTTGCCAGTTCTCCTGGTGTTCTTTTTTGGTCACTTTCTGTGTAGTCGCACAGACTGTTATGCTTGATTATTCAATTGTTGCCTAATATTTCAAGATTCAAGATTTAAGATTCAAGAGAGTTTAGTGTCAGCCCAGCCACATACACAAGTACACAGAGGGTTGACATAGTGTTCTCTGAAGCAAACAGTGTAGGACAAAGACGGACAAAATTAAGAACAAGGATGTACAAAGAGCAAAGAACAAAGACAACTGCTGCAACATTATATTGCAACATCTTGGCAAAAATATCTAAGTACAAAACAAAGACATGCAGGTAGTGCAAATAAGTGAATAATCTGAGGTAGAGCTTACTCTTTTTTTTCTTTTTTTTTTTTAAAATAAAATGTTTAGCAGTGTCAGGTGCAGTGGGTATGGAATTTTGAAAGTGTCATGTGCATGTGTAAAAAGAGTCTTGTGCATATTTAATTCAGTCCCTGTGTAAGGTCAGACTCTGTTTCAGGCTCCTGA
This sequence comes from Rhabdalestes septentrionalis, assembly GCA_037832545.1. Lineage (NCBI taxonomy): Eukaryota > Metazoa > Chordata > Actinopteri > Characiformes > Alestidae > Rhabdalestes > Rhabdalestes septentrionalis. Next base: position 4,326 of record JBBMFX010577028.1, on the reverse strand, counting down.
TGTTGCATGCAGGCCCTGAGTTCAGAAATGTACTGGCTTGTAGGAAGAAGCTGTTGTGATGTCTGGTAGTGGTGGTACGGATACTTCTGAACCTTTTTCCAGACATCAGAGGGGAAAACAGTCCATGTGAGGGGTGGGTGGGATCCGTGATGATGCCGGCTGCATGGCAAACACAGCGTTTTTTGTACAGTTTGGTGAGTGGTGGGAGGGACACACCAATGATTTTAGCTCTCTTCACTTTCGGTCAGCCCTGTTGCAGTTGCCAAACCAGGAAGTGATGCAGCTGCAGAGGATGCTCTCGATGATCCCCTGGTAGAATGCGGTGAGGATGGGAGGGGGAAGGCCGACCTTACACAGTCTCCTCAGAAAGTGGAGGTGCTTTTGGGCTTTCTTGGGGATGGCAGTGGTGTTGAGTGTCCAGCAGAGGTTGTCCGTCACCTGCACGCCCAAGAACTTCACACTGCTGACTTTCTCCACAGCTGAGAAGTTAATGTGAAGTGTGGTGTACGGGGCGGAGTTCCTCCTGAAGTCAATGACCATCTCATATCCCACAGGTGCCATTATAACAATCAGTGGTTTGAATTTTATCGTTGATGAGGGCATTTGCTTCAACTCCCATCATCATTGAAAACCAAAGTATGGCAGGAGCAGAGTGGAATGAAGAAGGCAGGAGTCCTCCCTCATTCCACTCTTTCTGGATCTCTACCAGATTCTTGAATCTTCCCTGTTTGATAATCCCCTGAAGGCCACGGTCATCTCTTCTACTGATGCACCTTCTCCTGGCACATTTTGCCATACCACTAGACTTTCTATTGATATTCTTGGACACAGCACTCTGTGAACAGCCAGCCTCCTTAGCTATAATATTTTGTGACTTACGCATCCTATGGAGGGTGCAAATGATGCTCCTCTGGCCAGTTGTCAAGTCTACAGTCTTCCCTATATTGAACCTAACTCAGACAATTGGACCAAAGTAAAGCAAATTACTGTGCAGGTGGTTTGAGTTTAGTAGATGAGTTGTGTGCCAGTTGTGTTTTTCATGCCCTGTAAAATTTGGGCTGATGTCTTCACAGTATTCATTTTTTTTAATTCTGGTTTTTGTGGGTCTTATGAGCTGGAGACCCAAATTATGTACAAATAAACAACTAAGTACTTACATTGTTTAAGCTGTGGGTCCTGAATCTATAATCTAGGAAAGTTAATATTTTGAATGGAATTATGGAAATAAATCAACTTTCAATATTATAATTCATCGGAAAGTGTCTGTAGTATGTAAAAACTGGTAAATTGTCAAAACATACTTCCACGGCCTGTATATGAACACAAAGCTGCAAAAATAGCCTGAATGTAATTTTTTGTTTGTTTATTTTTTGTTTTTGTAGAGCCTTTTTTTATATTCATCTATTCAGGCCACAACAATTTAGCTCAACCCATTAATGCTGAGGTGTAAGCATTATCTATGGAGTGATTCATATTGGACTGCGTTTTAATCAAGGGACAATGCATGGCAACCAATCAAGACCAAGGTGATTTACATGACAGAGGAACCAAAAAAAAGTCCTAGTCATTTACATCCCTAACCTTCTATTCCAGAGTTCGATCCCAAATGGTCAGCTACATTACTTTATGTTGTTTAGACACTGAAGGCACGAAAGCACAAAGAGAGATTGGAAAGTTGTCAAATGTTTAAGTACATAAACAATTCCACATGCAGGATATGGACCCCTGCACAGGGAAACAAGCTAGTGTTTAGCTCTCAAGTCCACTTATCCTTTTACACTCACAGTAGTGTCTGACTGCCTCACATGATGATATGCTTACTTTTACTAACACCTTTGCTGTGTTGTCTTTAATGCCCTCCCAGAGGATGACTTTGCGCTTTTCTGTGAAGCGTAAACACAGCTCCTCAGGCTCTTAATTAAAGACAGACCCCGCAGAGAGGGACGGCAAACCAGTCCAAGCCATCAATTATTAATTTAGTCAATCTATGCAAGGATCAGACCCACAACTCAGGGGCTTTCATTAAGAGGGATGTGTATGTGTGATTGTATGTGTGTGGGTTGGTGAATGGGTGTACAGTGCCATGCAGTACAGTGATGTCTTAATCATGCTCTCTAGGGGGATCAGTGGGTGTCAAGACACATAGAGTGATGCAATAGAAAACATATTTGAGTTAGTCATTACTGGTGTCTTGCTAGAGAACCTCACTCACTACTGATGATAATAGGCATCTCAGCATGTCTCTCGCCACTTCATTAACTAACCTCTTTCTGTGCAGATTTCCAATTTGAATGGTTAAAATTGCACATCTGCTGAATAAAAGGGAAAAAAGGCAAATCTTTTAACTCCACCTTTTCAACATGCACCTTATTTATGAGTTATATATTGTGTTTATGGCTGCAGGTGGTGTTAAAACCATATAATGTGTGCTGCATTTTTAAGAGTGGGAGTCGAAGTGAAAAAAGGTGGGAGTGGACTTTTTAGCATGATGATTAATGTTAGTCAATCTTCAACATCGAACAGTGAGAAATCCTAAAGAGTGGGCACTGTGCTGACCCCAGGGCTTATCTCCCCATTTCACTGTAGAACTTCTGCAAAGCTTGAGAGAGATGATGGCTACACCAGGCAGCATGCCACTACAGTTAACTGTGCGATGCGTAGCCTAAGGGGTGTTCACACTAGTCATAGCTCTGTACAGCCCCTTGAAAGCCATAAGAATTTCTCTTTCATGTGAGGAAAATATGCACACACAGAACTAATGTCACATCCCATCTGATAAACAAAGACAAAGATATTATGTTTGCATTAGTTGATAGTAAAAGATTTTAATGAACTCATCTAAACATTGTTGTAAAAAGGACTGTTTAAAATACATTATTTGTGTTATGTGGAACGGAACATCCTAATTATGAAATTACACGAGTTTTTCGAAACTGCATTACTATATGCCCATGAGAAAACAGTTCATTTGCAAAATGAAGGGAAAACAGTTAAACCTATTTTGCCCACTATTCTATTTTTATTTTTGGCTTTTCTGGGCTCTATTTACATATTTCCACTTGATTTCTTCGAGAGGTTCTCAAATTGTCTTGGTTTAGTTGAGCAGTAACTGTGTTTACATTTGGCATCAGTGTGTATAAGGGTCAAGTGACTTTAAGGGATTCTGGACAGCTGAGCTACAAGGTTTACATTTTATGATTAGGAGGCGCAGTGTATGAGACACTCCTGTCTAGAAGACCCTTCACAGAAGCATGATATGATGCTGTAAAATGTATTTGTTTAGCTTTTATTACTAATATTTCTTTACTTTTCATATTTGTAGACCTCATGACACTGAGTGATTTTACCATCTGTGCTTTAAACACATTTTACTCTTCTAGAGTACAATGAAATATTAATCTGAAATGATTTAAATGTCTCTCTAATGCCAGTATATATATTTTAATAAATATCTGTTGATACTGATAATGACCTAGATACATTTGTGCAGCTCTTCTAGCTATAGTTAATGCTGAGTTCTTCAGTGGGCAGAAAAAAAGACAGAATTTTTAAGAAGTTTGTTGCAGTACTACATGCGTTACAGAATAGAATTAACTTTGTTTTATAATGAGATGATTATATTCTTGAAACGGGATGCACTTCCATCAAAGGCATTAAAGGAAAACTGCACTTCACAGAGTCTGCTTCATTGATTATATTACCCTATCCTGTAAACACAGCTTGCTCTATTGGAAAATAATAACCGCAGGAATCTTCAGAGAAACTATTGTGTGTTAATACAGGATACTTTGAAGGGTGTATAGTAATGGTCAGTTGGTAAAGGCATGCATCAGGTATTGAATTAACAGTCACTTATTTGTTCTGGTGAATTAACTGTTTATTTATTTATTTGTTTGTTTGTTTGTTTATTTATTGCTCTAATAATGACATTCCTCAGTTACTTTCATAATGCTAATGTTGTTTTGTTTTCTGCTTTATAAAGGTCGTACTGCAAGGAGAATTTTAAGTTTGAGGTCATGTTGTTAATGTCAAAACCAGCATAGTCTCACTCTGCCAGATATTTTCCTTCCTACTCCCATATTCTGGTTGCAAAGTCAACACCCTTACCACTAGACCATCTAGCTGCTTAGTGTCATTTCCCCGTAGAATCATCAAAATGAACACTAGGCCAATTAGCATAGAAAAAAAAAGAGCACGTTTCTCTGAAATCTGAAAACTGCTGCTCAGTGGCGGTAGCTAGCGTCTTGTCCTGGAACTACGCTAAGAGACAGCTAAGGAATGCTCCGGACCAACCTTACGAACGTGGGACGTTCATAAGGTATACTT
>JBBMFX010576982.1:0-14338 GCA_037832545.1 Rhabdalestes septentrionalis | reverse complement strand
TGGGACAGTCTGTGCACTTAAAGCAGCACTGGCAGGGAGGGATGGGGGAGTTTAGGGGGACTGTGTGGGGGTGGGGGGTGAGGTGGGGGGGGCTGAGGGACAGCCATGTGGTCAGGAGCTTTTGTGAAATACATCCAGTTTAATACATTTCAATTTGTTGCAACCAGATTTTGCTTTGTTCAGGCACAATTCAGTGTCTTTTAAGGTAAAGAACCAGATCAGTACAAAGGCAAATGTAGTCAACCACAGAATTCCCTTACTAACTGAAAAACATTTGTATGTTGTGATGACATGTTAAAGAGCCTATATCACCTTTTTTTTTTACACAAAAAAGACCATTAAACATTTGACAACGTACTCTCCTCACTCTATATTTCCCCATGTCTATTTGTCCATATATACAGTACTGTGCAAAAGTCTTAGCCACCCGAGACAATTATGCTTAAAAGCTGTTTACTGCTGGGCAGTGGTGTTAAGTTAGTGATAAAACAGTTACATTACAACAAATACAAACAACAGTAATACAGTAATTGGTGGTTTTATGAATGGAAAAGTGTTTGACCTCTTTCCTCGTGGAAGCCCAGTTTTACTAAACCAGCTATTTGATTCCATTAAATACCTGCTTTGTATCTTTTTAGTTCAGTAGATTAAAACAGGTTTGTTGCTGATGGAATTGTATTAATTCACCTAATGACTGGAGGCACTGAGCAGAAACCTGCAAACCTGTGTTCTTCTAACCAGCTTACAAAATGTTGACTTTGCACAGTACTGTAAATTTACAGGCTTTGGCTGATGTGTTTTTCTTGAATCAGCGAGTGTTCGGAGTCTTGCCCAAGGACTCTTATTGGTCTAGAATTGTGTGCTGCCCAAGTTAGGAATCAAATATCATTTTTGCACTTCTAAGGCAGTGATGTTGTCCATGACACTAACCAACCAGATTATATAGTCTGTTATATGGAAATTAAGCTGCCTTTTGTGTAGGGGCTTTTTATGACTTCACAAAAACCATTACATTTTTAAGTGATCTATTTAACATACAGTACCTCACATTTTAAGTGATGTTTTAGCCTCGGGTGCTTTTTGAACAAGGCACAGTACAGAGCCACCAATCACAAAAGAACTCTGAAGTAACAAAAACAGCTTGTTGTGGTTTATATTATATATATGCCATATTCATGCCTTTCAGATTCATCGCATTAATTTCATTACACACTCCGTTAACGAAACGACTACAGTTGTAAACATTGGGACCTATTTCATTACTGTAGTACTGGAATACAGAAAACAAACAAACAGTGCAGTGTAAATCCTAGTTTTGGTCAAAAATGAGTGCATAGGAATTGAGCATCATACGCGATCAATTATAAGAGATTATATAAAATGAATTGTTTTTCTGGTTGACTAACTTATTGACCAAATCAGGCAGAGACAGCAAAATCCATGAGACATTAAATGAAAATATGAAGAATAAAACCTCAGTACCTGTAGGATCACTCAAAAACAATTCGATTTTTCGTTGAACCTTGCAGTAGCTTTAATTTGAGTCAAGGTTTAGAGCCACGTAAATCTCTCTCATTCTATCTCATTCTAACCTCTTCAAAAAAAGAACTAAAAGAAAAAAGAAAACAGTGATGAAAGAACAGGCTTTATTAGTTCATTTGTCAAGAAGTCAGAGACATCTTAACTCTCAGATTAGAGTCAAAATACCATGACAGCAGCAGTAAGCTTGCAATTTCAACTGGTTGAAATTAAAAGTTAGCATAACACATTTTCGTGGTTCAGATTTAACAGCTGAATAGTCTTTTACATTTATATTAATTTAATACCACCTAACAAACCATCAAGCTGTCCATTACTGGTCCACATATTACAACGGTTTTGACTTTTCTGCTCAGTAGAAGGAAAAAATACATAAATAAAACAATTACAATAATATTAATAATAATAATGTAAATATTTAAATATACAGGTTTTAAAACACAGATGGTCTAAAGGTAGAATCAATCCGATACGACAGTAAGGATGGCCTGTATTTATGTGTAATCCACCTAGCGCCTGCTGCTAACCTTAATTTACACAACACTGCACTGATCTTTTATGTTCAGCTCACAGTCCTCTGTAGTTAAATGTCACCTAAACTGAACTCATCTCATTCTTCCTATTGCACATGCCTTGAACTGAACGTACAGCTCAGTATAAACTCCTCAACTGGAGAACACCAGTTTTTTCTGGTTAGGGTTAGTTCTATCCTGGTGAATTACAATTTCATCCCCCCTTTCGTCACTTATATATTAGGAATCTACTATAAGACACCCTCTCCCATTTCTGTAGCCTTTTAACCCACTCTAGGGTCACAGGTACCCAGAGCCTATCCTGGGGTCAACAGGCGCGAAGCAGGGTCAAACTGGGTGGGGCACCCGCACACCACATATTATTGGTCGCCTATTTTGTGCATTTCAGAAGCTGCAGCACATGATAACTGCCCTTTAACAGGTTTACTTCATTCTGTAGATATCTCAGCATTCCTGAACCTTGGACTCACTCAACAGAACTTGGGGTGTAACGAGAGAACACATCTGGGGACAACTTGTACAACGTTTTGGTGCAGGACTGTGGTGAAATCTGCCAAAAACAGAGGCCCGACCCATCCCCAAATTCCTCTACTGCGTCCTCCTAACAATAAATGTACAATCAATAACATGTAAAACCATTATGTAGACAAATGTGTTCTTCGTGTCTTTTCATCCACGCTAACTTGCTAACTGCAGATTTACTGTCTTACGGTATTGGCAGTGGCACCATTACAGATGCACAAACAAGTCCATGCACAGCATAAAATGTGCATTGATGCAACCATAATGTGCCCAAATGTAACACAGTACTAGTTACTAAAACTACTGATTACTACAAAACAATGTGTCCACTGAGTGACAGAACAGAGCAGGACTGTTCAGTGAAATCTGTGTTTAAAAAATGTTATTTCCAACAAAAACATTGAACAGGGGTGTAACTCTTCTCCAGCTAATAAAAAAGTGTGAAGCAATAAAATGGGCTACATGCCCATGTTGTGGCCACATCAGGACATATTCTGTGCTGCACATTCTGGATCTTCTCATACCCTTGAATCTGAATGGTGTTATTCTCATGGTCAGATGGTTGAGGCCCTCTCTCTGTTTTGCATCTTGTTTTAAAAAAGTGGAAAGTCGCCACAGAACCGAAAGCAATAGCTGCTCAGTTCAGAAGATGTGTGTAGTGTGTACTGTGTAACCAGTAATATCTCTACTCACTATTTTGCACTGGCCTCGCTATTAAATGCTTATGCAAGAGAATTGCACATTCTTGCACTTCACAAAGTACATTTAGGCTTGCGCATTAATACATAACATACATTTATGGTGTGTTCAAGTTACTTAAACTAAACTGGCGCAAAAGATTTAATCATTGTTCCCACTATAAGAATAATACATTTAAAGTACAGTAAAGATAACTGAGCTCCAAATGTCTTATTATTGTCCCCAGATGTTCTCGTTTGCACTCCAGATTTACGAAGATGAATATGCCTGCCCCTTATCAGCTACCTTTTTTTCAAGTATCATCAATAAATAATGATGTGTGAAAAGAATTTTAATAAATATGAGTGATCAACAGGACAGCACTTGGACTGAATGACGAAATATTCCAGCTGAAGTATGATATCGTTTTCCTCCCCCACAAATCTGAAGGAAGAGCTCCAGACCAAGAATCAAAACAACATATTTACTCAGATGAGTATGACTCACCTTGGAAGCAGGTTATTAGCTACTGTCTTCAAGGAAGCTTCTGTTCAAAACAATATCATTACCTGACAGCAAAACTCATCATTACGAGGATGAGGATATCACCTGTGTTTTGCAACTCAGGGCAAGTCTATTTATTTGTCAAGGTAACCTAGCTAGGGAGTTCGGTGTTAACGTTTAAGTTAATCTGTTGAACACTTAATGAGAATGAATTTTATGAGACAAAGACTAAAAGGAAGTCTAGCGCTTTTCAGCCCCATCTATCTACCGCTGTAGAGCCAATAACCACAAGCGGTGATTTCTGACACATTTCCCTCCACCTAGGAAAGAGTGGAAACCAGATTAAGTTTGGGTGTAAAAGAAGCCATTCGGCAGTTCCTGAATTTACAGAACACATTAAAAAAAATGTCTATATAACACAACTTCAAAACCATAACTTACACTAACAATACAAAGCGTAAGAAAAATACACAAGTATGGAATTAGGACAAGTTCTTCTCTTTATACACTTTTCAGCTTAAATCATAAATGACCTTTCACTGAAAAAGTGTCTTAAAACCATTCAGGGCTGCCACTCCCAATTATATATATACCAGCAAAATTTTTATTTGTCTGTAATTGTAACTACTGATATACACACACTCATTAGATCCTGCCACTGAAGCACCCAAAGGTGATCTGTTATGAGAGTTAATGGCCCCTGATGTTGGGAATGTCTCGACCGAACATGGCTTTACTGTGTCCTGGTGATTGTGATTGTAATCCCTAAGACAATTTTATGATAATGTAAACATAAACTGACTTTACAAAACAATTATAATCATATATTTATAGTGGCATTATAATTATGTCATTGTTACAACGTGTCTCAAAAACATTTACGGACAACTTAGCTACTGCCCAATGGCTGCTTTTATAAATTTGTTTTCTTAGTGCTGGGTAATGTAACACAATTGCTGTCATGGTAATCAACCATATGCTACAAATGCAGCAGATTATTCAGCACTCTGTTAGGAGTTTAAGGATCTGGTGTCATTTTTGAATTGATTTGTTGGGGTCCTGTTAGGGGGTTTGTTTTTAAGTATGTACATTCATGAAAGTATAGACTTATATGGCATAATGCGACACTAATGCATAACCGTCCCTTGAAATGCCGGCCTGCAAAATCTCTCTGGCAGTAAATGTCTCTAAAATCTTACATCCTACAGTCTACATTATCTTGCTTCCTCATTAAATGTGTAAAGCATTTTTAGCTATTTTGACATACAATATATTTATAATTTAACTTTTTGGTATACATGTGCATTTAAGTGGGTGGGGCAGCAGAGGTGGGGGAAAAGGGAAATACCCCCCCTGCCCCAACAGCAGGACAGTGGCTTATTCTAAATTAGTTTGTACAATAAAATCTATAGACCTTCTAGCCTACAAACTCTGAACTACTAGACGTCCATGCCTTCTACAGGTCGCAGATCATGGCATTGGGTGCGCTCACAAAGTGCTTACAAGAAAGCAGGCATAAACATGGTGCAAAAATGCTCAGCCACATTCAGGACGCCACCTAGGAAGAGAAAAGAGAGTTAGAAATTATAATGGTGGTGTAACACATCTCTGTTTGTTTGAGGTATTGTAATATGAACATATTTTCCAAAATATCAGATATTTTGAAGTTATAGGCATTTTACTTCCAATACCAAAATCAGAATCAGAAAACTTTACTGATCCTGGGGACACTGCGTGTGTTATGACTGCACACACATGCAAAGATAAGAACAATATACAGTATAGTCAATATAAATCCAATAAAAATCTGTAGAAAAACCTCAATATGAAATACACTATGCTATATATACACAAATCCTGGGCATAAATACTATAGGTGTAATACTATAAATACTATAAGTAACTTTCAATTAAGTGAATTTTAAAGTTAGATGTATACTATTGCAAGGAGCAGAGATCAGTAGTGACATTCACATATGAATATTGCACATAATAACAATAATAATAACAATAATCGTAATAATAATATATGATATTGCACATAATAGCTTTTAGCTTTCTTTAATAATTTAGCTTTCCTTAAGTAAACTTCATGATACTGCACATGGTAAAACTATTTGCTGTTAAGACTATTCTAAATAGCGAGGCTAAAACCTGTATTTTCAAATGCGATTTTAATTTGGTTTTCTTTTTTGACCTTCTTTAATGCCTCTCAACAAAGTGTCTTAGCAGCTAAAAAGCTGTCAAACTATGTGGAACTTGCTCAGGCCTGTTAGATCAGCATCCCTGGTGGCTCCTCTTAAAGTGAATTGAGAAAAGGCCAAGAGCAATGCAATGCCAAGACAAGGTTATTATAATAAAATAAATATTATTAATAAATATAATAAAATCTGATTAATACTTTTAATCGCCTATGCGATTTCATAGCTTTGAAGTAGATACTGTAGACAGAGCAATAAGATAAATAGTTTCTAAATTAAAATCGCAACAAATTTTCACCCCAAATTGTTTGGCACAGCAAATCAAAAATAAGTAATTGAGATGATGAAAAGAAACCAATTTACGGTGTGCATGTGGTTGCATGTGTGGGTGTGTGTTTGTATTTCTGAGAGGTGACTACGATGGATGAAATGAAAATGTATTTGAATGTGGGAAAAAAACCCAAATCAACTGAATATCTTAAAACTTAAGCTCATTTCAACAATTTCATATGAACCCACTCAAATCTGCTCTTGAGGTTTTCAGTGTTAATCAGTATTTCACACCTTATTTGGCATATACTGTTGTTAGGCCTTGCACGTACAGCATGTCGGATTCATTTGAGTACATTGAATGCATTACAACCTCCTTACTGTACCGAAATGCTGCACTTTGTGTGTGTCTGTGTGTGTGAGACTTACTCGCTCAGAGTGCCCTGGTTTCTGCTTCAATCTTCCTCTCTCCGTGGTTGTCGGGGTCTGGAGGGCTGACGCTCTGCCTCACAGCAATTTCAGGGCCACCACTGTAAATCCCCAACAAATACTGCCATGTCTCCTCAGATATCTGCCCATAGTCAGCTCCTGCATTCACACACACACACACACACACACACACACACACACACACACACACACACACACACACACACACAGGAGAGATTACATCCCCCAATAGCAACTAAAGAGATATATTTTTAGTGTTAGTTTAAATGAATGCTGGTTAAATATAAAACATTTGCAAAGAAAATATAGTGGACCATCAAAATGAAATATTTCCAGTATTTTTCCTTGATTTCATACAAATTCATCAGTCTCACCTTGTTTAAGCTGGAAATGACCCCCCTTCAGCACGGCGATCTTGCTGCTATCAATCGGGCCTGGTGGCTCTAAAAGAGACAGGGACTGTGAGAGGCACAGAAATGAGGCACATGGAGAATATAGAGATGATGAGTGAAGTGGGTGGTCTTGGCAAGCTTTGGGTGGTCTGAGAATGTTTGTACAAAAAAGGGTGTGTGTATACAGTATGTGTGTCAAAGTGCGACGGATAGAAAGTGTGTTTGTTTAGAATTCATGACTCCTGAGTGCATATAGACCACATGACATTTCATAACACACACAAAAGCAACACAAGCCATTTCCTCCACAGAGACTTTCCATTACAGTTTCTCAGTAAGAGCTAAATAAACAAACAGCAAATGGTTTGTCTACAACATAATGAAATATTTCACGAATGCTGTGGAAAAGACTAAATCATTTACAAAAAGGAACCTATGCAATTCAAAAATGACTTGGTACACTGGAACTCAATACAATATTCCTACTTCAGGTCTGATGTTGGGCGTGATTTTCCCTTTAATAAACATTTACCTGAATACAGAAACCTAAAGACACCTCTGATTTTAAGGCCCTGGTTTAAAATAGATCCTGTGTGGTCAGATAACAGGTGAAAAGTTCTAAACACAAATGTGAACCAACAGCAATACACACTGATCTGATCATATAAACCACTCAGCACGCAGCAACCCAAAAGCCACTGCTGATTGACCCACACTGGCTACACATGGCTGCCCCAATTAAATTCAAGTCATTAACTCTTCTCTACTGAGTAACATCTGGGTCTACACTCCTTAAGATACCTTAATACTGTCATTCAGGCTTATGTTAGTACTCGCTCCCTCCACTCTTCCAATCAACAATGTCTGGCTCTGCCATCCCTACACACAAGGTGAATCCTGTCCAGACTTGTGCCTTTTGTGTTTACCATGGGCGTAGCAACAAAATATGGGTCCTATGCACAAGCAGTGGCCATGGGCCCCTGTAAGCTTGAGGTTCACAACTACATACAATCTCAGGGTCCTCCCCCCACTTGGGGCCCTGGAAATTTAGTCCCACTTTTCACCCAACTACAAAGCCCCTGGTGGTTCCCTGCTGGTGGAACAAGCTGACAGACACAACAAGAGCCAGAGAACCCCACACTTTCTTTAAAAAAACTCCAGAAGACTCAGAGAGTGCCTCTTCTCCTAATCTTCTTACAATACTCCCAACAAAGACTTTGCACTTAGAACTCTTCTCTGGTTCTCACACCGTACTGAAACTTAAGTGTTTCCTCCAATTGTACGATGCATTCGATAAAAGTGTCTGCCAAATGAATGTAATATAATGCAACCACTTGCTGAGGTGGTCTAGGACCCGTGTGACCACATATCTTTTTTTGTGTAAATGCTAACACGTCCAGAGGCGTGCCAGACACAGAAATCACAAGAAAATGTGTCACATGGCAGCAGGCCAATGCTCTAATAATCGGAGGGAAGCAATGTAAAATAAAACCTTTCAGGCTAAAATAACAAAGCCATTCTGGGAGAAACTGGATAACTTTCCCATTTTACGAAGTGTTGCGTGACTGTCCATTGTTTCGCTCTGTGGAAGGAGGTGTGCTGGATTCTGATAGCAGTATCTCCAGGTGTACAGCAGATTAATGCAAGGCTTAATATTTAAACTAAACTGTAGTCATACATTATTATGGCATGTTGTAATTGTGAGATTCTAGCAGCAGTCATGTAGGCAATAATTAAATCCGAACACAAGTGGTCAGCTGAACACCTTGAAAACCTGACAGACACAGGTGTAATGGGTGGTTACTGAGTAGGATACTTGTCTCTGGACCAAGAGGACTTGGGTTTGAATCCTGCCTTCACAAACCACCACTGGATTCCTGAACAAGACCCTTAAAACCAAGTGGCTCCAGGGAGACTGCCCCCTGTAGTTTAGAGAATGGAAGTCGCTTTGGACTAAATGCTGTAAATATAATGTAAATGTGTACAGTGATGTGTCTCGGCTGTCAACTTGCGGTCCAACGGCTCAAGACGCGTTTTAAAACCATGTGTAAACAGGACCTAAGTATCAAAGAGATTATAGTAAACATTTCAAAGGTCAGATGGAAAGCAGCTGAAAGAATATACCAGCCATAACTCTTCCAGTCTGGTAGCTCTCATTCAACAAGGGACCACTGTAGTGGGCAGGACTAGTCTATGAATAGGTGGATAAATATTTGAACTGACTAATCTCTTATTAAAATTCTTTCAATTAAAAAGTTATTTAAATCTGGATGCATTTAGGTGAGAAATTATTTTATTTATATTATTTAATTTAACTGTGAACCCTTTTTCTTTTGTCGAACTGACCTGAGCTTTAGTGTCTTTAAGTCGATTAATGAGTCTGCCGTGTCAACCAGTCACAAACTTACATAAAAGTTTCACCTTTGGGACCATAGCCCTTATATCAGCTTCCTATAAGATCACCTATAATAATAAAACTAGAGAAGAAAATTTGTTATATGTTATAATAGGTATCATATTTTACTTAGCAAAGGTAGTTTGAATAACATACTGGAGACCTGCAACTTATCTAAAAGGATGCAGTATAGGATACTCTGAGTAAAGGCTAAACCTACTGTCAACAAAAAAAATTTCACTCATTCACTCATAATCAAATTCTCTTATTTTGGATAGTACATAAATTGGCTATTCATGTTTGGTTCACATATTGACCACTGGTTCTTTTAAACACCATTGGCAAAAAAATGTGCATACATTTCTTTGCAAATAATCCGGTCATAGTAAACCACTATGAATGACTACTATGAATTTACTGTATGCAATGTGCAATTTTTGTGGTGTAAATGACTGTTTTTGTCAGTGTCTGTTCCAACCAAGCAACTGAGGACTCTCCAATGTATACCTGTTTGTATCCACAGTGTTCATATATACACACACATATCTAATATGTACATACTTACATAAAGTTAGGGAAATTAAGCTTGTGGGTGAAATTTACAGAAAATGTGAAAAGTTCACACTACAGTGATATTACATCATGAAAGTAGGGCATTTAATTGGAAACATGCAAAAGTGATTTCCTCATCTCAGACCAATTTACTGAAACCGAAGCAAACAGCTGTAAGAATACCACAAAGAAGAAATGTCACTGTCTCAGTAACGTGTCTGTGCACTTGAGCATCAATAACGATGTCTCATGCTGTTCACAGGTCGACTTATTGGCTGCTGAGAGGTATCCCACTCTTCTTGAAGGGCTACCCTCATGGTATTTGAGGTTCTGGGGTACAGAGTAACGAGTCTCTATACGGCAACTCCGCTGATCCCATAGGTTTTCTATGGGATACAGGTCTGGAGAAAGTGCAGGCCACACCATTCGAGGTGCCCCAGTCTCCAGCAGCCATTCCCTAATGATGCGACCTCACTGAGCAGGAAAATTGTCACCCATGGAGATGAAATTAGGCCTATGTTGTTCATGCAGAGGCACAATGACTGCATAAATTATGTTATTCAGGTAGTAGGGGATTGTCATTGTACCATTCACAAAGTGTAGGGCAGTTCTGTATAGTTCTGCCCTAACTGTAAAACCACCACCACCAAAGGCTGACGCACAGCTCTCCTTGACATCTCCAACATCGTTGGCGGCCATCATTACTGCTCAAAATGAAGCAAGTTTCATCAGAGAACAGCACTGAGGCCCACTGGTCCCTCGTCCAGCGTACATGCGCCCTGGGCCTGGTGGTGTGGTCAGGTACCCATGCAGGTTGCCTAGCATGCAGACCACTCTGATGTAAACAGTTTTGAAGGGTTTTACTTGACACTTGGGAGCCTCTCACCTCTCTAAAATGTGCTAGAAGTTGAGTGGCATTCATCATCCAGTTCCACGGGGCACTGTTCACAATGAAGCTATCATCAGTGTGGGATGTGGCCAAAGGCTCTCTGTATCTCTGTTGCAAGCTGCAGTTGACAGTGTGTGACACTCTAACCTCAGTGGTTCTGCTTGAGAACCTGAAGCCTCGCAATGGCGAGGTACCGTTGATCAATTGTTAGGTGTCATCTTGATGTCAAAATGCGAACAGCATGATGAGGATGACTTTTCAATATAGATTCTGACTGAACCTGGATATTTATTGGTCCATTCTTGGATCAAACACCTGTTGTGAATTTGCCGTTAAGCTCCTTGTCAGAGAACAGCAGAGAACAGTTGGACATGTGCATTCAAACATTTAGGGAAGGTCACATTAAGTTCACCAGTAAAAGTTACAGTGCATTTTAGGTTCACCCTGACATTTCACCTGAAAGCTGAATTCCCCTAACTTTTTGTGAGTAGTTTGTATATAAAAATGTAATCTAGAGAAACATTCCAATTTGGCCTGTTTCACCTAAAAATTGACAAAGAAACAATAAATGCAGATGGAACGGACATATCTTTGGTATCTTACGACTAAAAGCTGTAAAGTTCATCTTTAAATTACCATTGTCTTTGCCTTTGACAAAGCTCTCCCACTCTCGGAACCACTGCATGCTGATGCACAAAATAACTGTAGGAGCTTCCTCTGCCTGGAACTCCTTATTCAGCTGTAGAGAGAGTTTAAGTTACTACATGTTTTCATTACACAAAAGACAAACACAGCCACATTATGCAGTATTACGCATCTGACTGAATGTATGTTTATTTAATCTTATAGACATTTTGTAAGATTTTATGTTTATAAGTTGTATATTTCTCACTAAAAATATGTACGGAAATTCAAATGTTATTTTATTGATTGATTTATTTATTTTTGTTGGTGTGGGGTTTTTTTTTGTGGGTTTTTCCCCCCCTAATTTCCTTTTTCTTTTTTTATTTTACATTATAATTTTTTTTGGTTTTTTGTTATGTTATTAATTTTATTATTATTGGTTAGGTAAGCATATTTACTCAAGAAAAGGGAAAATGGAAATTTTATTTTTATAAGTTAAGCTATTGTATTTTATATATTTTTTCAATAATAAATATGAGGGGGAAAAAAATGTATGGAGAATTTGGTGTCTTTGCACCCAAATCAAACTGCTTTCTTTAATCAAAACAATGAGTGTTGCCAATTAGTCCATGCGGGTAATGCTCATGTATAAACTCCTGGTATTTCATTTTGTGCCTGACACCATGTCTCCTGATAAGGATCCTGGCTCTGGTTGTAATATTGAACCAAACTGTGAACGAGAAATTTGTATTATTTGTATTCTAAAGCTTTGTACATTTACTTGAACCTCAAGTCACACAGGAGTAAATCACCAATATGAAACAAACAGAACTTAAGTGAGGCCAGATATGGAGAGATGTCTAAATCTTCTGCATGTTTTATCATTTTGGGTTCATGCTGATGTTCTCACCTTAATGAAGGTGTCAATCTCTGTTTTCCTGCGTTTGGCCAAGGCCTCTATTTCCACTTGACAGATCGCACACACATACAGGTGATTCACAGCTGGACCCCCTCCAAACCTGAACCACAGGAGAACACGTTCCATAAACATGTTTCATGCAAATTAGTAATTAATTCATGCAAGTGGGAACAAACTGTTCCCAATTGCCAGACCCATTAGCCTGACATAATTGTATTTAAACCTAAGCACAAACTGTAGGCAGAATAAAACGTCACATATCTTCATGTACATATATATCTTTACACATTTATATAGCATTTTTTATGACTTTGGTTGTATTAGCAGTCCAAACAGATGCATACAAACCTTTTTGAGTTAATCAGTGTAGCATTTTCACTTCTTTATTTGTCATTTGCAAGTGTTGAAGCAAGGAGTAAATAGTGAGACATGATGACAACATTGTCTTCTACACAGATAATTAACAGTCTAATTATCAGCTATACAAAGTAAACTAACCTTAAGCAGTAAGAACCACCAAAGGCGTGAGAACAGTTATTTGCAACAGGAACATTCTTTTGAACCCACTTGAAACCTGAATAATATCTGAGAAGTTATCCATGAACTGGTGAATAACTGCATACCATCAAATTCATGATTTGAACAATCTAATAGATGTTAAAATGTACAACTGAGGTTTAGCTGCTTAAAAATATATTTTCTTGATGACCAGCTTTACTACCACCAGTAGCCCTTTACTAACAGTAGAAGATACATCAATCAGTCAGTGCCAAAAAGGAATAGAATGAATGTAAGACACCGTTAGATTAGATACTACTGAAAAAACAGGAGAAACATAAAAACGCCAAAGACTCCTATATGCATGAGAAAACTGCGAAACTGTGTGAAATGCTACTCACCTGTTGTAAAGATATTCCCACACGTTTTGCGGCAGGATGACAACCAGATCATCCACGTAGTGATACTTCGTTGGAGGGATTCCTGCACAATATGGCAACCCAAGTTTTTATATTGTCAACAACACAGATTCCGCAACACAACTGTCAGGACTTAAATATTATTCAGTTCATGATGGAGTGGCTTTATATTCACTGAAAGTGAAGTAAATTGGCCTCTTACAGTCATGTGTAAACACACCACACCACAGCACATACTGTGAAATTCTTTCTCTGTATTTACCCATTTACCAATGGAGCATTGGACGGCCAAAGATGCAGCACCTGAAGAGCAGTGTGTAGGGACCATACCTTACTCAAGAGTGCCCAGTGGTGCCACTGGCAATCCTGGGATTTGAACCCATGACCTTCTGATTCCAGCTGCACCAAATATCAAACTATTCTGTCATTTCTGAATATTATATTTAGAATGTGGAGGGGGGGCTTGCTTTGTTACTTATGAGTCAAAATACTTTGGCATTTTGTATGAAATAAGAGTGCAGGTAACTTTAACAATAGCTGCGTGTGGGTTGTTCAATCAGAGAAGTGGAAGTGGGAATTAATGTCATGTTAAAATGTTAAATCTGCGATATTTGGACATTTTGTACTTTAGCAGCTTATCAAAATAGGTTGGTGAATCCTTGTAGACGTGTGTGTCTTTATACCTCCATGCTGACAGAGGAAAGTGTGGTTAGTGATTGGGCCCGGCTCAGTGAAGGTGTTGAACTTGTTCAGCCATTCTCTGGAAATGTAAAACTGTAAGAGACTGGGCTCCTTCAGATTAGCCAACGCTACGACCTTCTGCCGCTCTCTCACTGACTCCTCACTGCTCTTCCTGAGAGAGAGAGAGAGAGAGATGGAGAGAGAGAGAGAGAGAGAGAGAGAGAGAGAGAGAGAGAGGGAGAGAGAGAGAGAAAGAGAGAGAGAGAGAGAAA
>JBBMFX010576956.1:0-14339 GCA_037832545.1 Rhabdalestes septentrionalis | reverse complement strand
GTTAATGTTACAGAGAACTTTAATAAAAGTTACTCAGTGTTGGACACCTTTGTTCCTGCGTGTGTTTGACGTTATCATGACTAGACTATCTTGATGAACTAATCGACTAGGAAAAATCTGAAGTCATTAATGCCCTACTGCATAAATACCACCTTACTACATACATACCACCTTATTGCATACATACCACCTTACTGCATACAGACCAACTTCCTGCATACAGACCACCTTACTGCATACAGACTGCTTTACTACATACAGACCACCTTATTGTATATACAGTGCTTTTCTCCAAACAGAGCACTTTACTGCTCAAATACCATCTTACTGCGCACACAATCACTCACACACGCACACCACCCTGCTGCATACAGACAACCATACTACTCATAGGACATAGGGACCACCCTACAGTACAGATTGTCTTACTTCAGACAGATCATTCAATGCACACAGCCATCTTACCTCATTCAGACTACCCCAATGCACACAGACAACCATCCTATATACAGACTGTCTTTCCTTACACAAACACCCTTACTGAGTGTATACAGATCACATTACTGCACATAGACAGCCTTACTGCATACAGACTGTATTTAAATGAATGGTCTAAAATCAAGAAATGTAAAGATGGTAAAGATGATCAAATAAAAGAAAAGGTGTTCAGAAGTTGGCAAATTCATGGAGTGCTATTCTACAAAAAGAAAATCACAGTAATCTTCATTCTAGTCACAGCCCTGACTATTATTGTTGGTTCAAGGATCAAACTAGGAAATGCGTTAGTGGCATTAAAACATTTATGGTCGGTTTCATTAATGGTCGGATTAAGCCCAGTCTTGGACTACCCTTTCCTTTTCAATGGAAGATCTCCATTCACAGCACTGCTTAATCAAGGATTCATTCATGTACTATTGTCATATTAATATATTTGTTAACTATTTGATTCATGTTTTGTTCATATACATGCAAATGCGTTTGGCCAGTGAAGTTATTCAGATTTAGAATGGGAAAAGGCTGTGAAAAAAAATTCTGCCACTTACTATAGATTTACAGATTTTGAAACAATGTAGTCAAGTGCATTATCATTGACCTCAGTTCCTGAATCCTGCACTGATAGTCATTCTGAAAGGATTTGCAGATTTTCCAGAAAGTGCAGTATGAGTATGTGACTCATCTTTTGAATGTGATTACTGAATTACTGAAAAGTCAGGTACCACCCAAATTATTTGTACAGTACAACCTGGCCGGAAAACAGGTTTGTTCGGTGCTTTGGGGGTTTGATTGGGCCACTGGTACACTTTTTAGTGAATTACTTTTAGCAAAACAGAGACTTTGCGGATGAATCCTTGCCAGAACAAACACACACATACACACACACACACACACACACACACACACACACACAAACAAAATTGGAACAAATAGAAGGTGGCTGTGAAATTGGATGGAGGTCAGGTCCAGGATTTGCAAGCTACATGACAATCTGAAAAATGAGAGACCAATTTTGGAAAAACAGAACTAGCAGGATTAAAAGCATCACAGTGCTGCACCCTTATACAAAGTGTCTATAAACACAATGTATTGTGTTTAGGAGCTCAACAATGCACTGATTCATCTTTTTTATGTCATGTTTCAGCCAACCCTTTTTAATAATGCATTGATCCAACTTTTTAATAATGTCACATTTTAATAATGTTTCATTTTAATAATGTTTCAAATACAGTGCCAAAAAATGATGTACAAAGTGATGTTGGTGGTGTAAGACCACAAATGTCTGATGCTGTCCTAATATACCAAACCTAAGCAGTGTTTCATGACTGTGGAATTCATGGAAAATAAATATTTTTCTCATCCCCACACACATTCCAAAATCTGGCTTGTGTACAAATAATTACAGCTAAGTAAGTAATGTTATTGATTCAAATGTTTTCATTTCCAGTAGTTAGACACTAGAAAATTCAGAATTGGTTAATTAATTTGCTTTTTCACTATTCACCATACATTCATCAACTTGTTTCATTCACTAAGTGGGTTGAACTTCTGACTGACACCATTTTATGTATATGTACTGCGTTATTTATTTATAATTTTTGCAGGAAGGAATGCCTTTTCCCTAATTGTAAAATGCAAACATACACATGTAACCAGTTGAAATAATCATGTTGGCAAACTCAATGCTTCAGCACCCCAAGACATTCTGGACAACGCCTTGCTTCCCACTTTGCGGACGCAGTTTGGGGAATATTTTTTTCTATTCCAGCATGACTGTACCACAGTGCACAAAGTGAGCTGCATAAAGAGATGGCTGGATGAGTTCAGTGTGGAAGAACTTGACTGGTCCACACAGAGCTCTGATCTTAACCCCATCCAACCCTGCTGGGATGAACTGGATCAGAGATTGTGAACCAGGTCTTCTTCAACATCAGTGCCTCATATATGCACCACAGAATGAATGGGCACAAATTCCCCAAAATAGTGGAAGGTGTTATAGCTACAAAGGGAAGACCAACCCCATAAAGCCCTTAAAGTGTGTGTATTTGAATGTCATTAGAGTTCATGTTGGTACAATGGTCAGGTGGTCAAACACTGTTATCCATATAGTGTACATCTAACCTAATGTACATTTACACATGATTTCTAATTCTAATTTCCCACACACACAGAAAAAAGAAAAAAAAAGAGAGGAGGCAAAAGGTCATAGGGATGACAAAATGAGACAGGTTTGCCCTTCTTAGAAGGATGCATTGAACATAAAGTGTATAATAGTTTATATTAATAGTGTATAATAGTGTAAAATAAAGAATCTGACTAAATTTCCCTTTTCCTAGTTTCTTTTAAAGTCACATGAATTATATCAACTGTTCTAAAAGTCGTAGTTGTTTAACAACATTCATAATGTTCATTTATGTTGAGGCTGCTATTTTACTGCCAGTGTTTTGTGATTGCCTTTTTAATAGCTGCAAGAAAGATGTCAAATGTATAATCTGCACCTAACCCATCCAGTATATGTCTATGGAAGAGGGATGTGAACATTATTCTCATATTAAAACCCAGAGTTTTTTAGATAATTACTGCCACATCTTTCAAGGTGATTGGATAAAGGGGCAAGGCCAAAATCACATGGGCATGATCAGCCATGATTTATCCAAAACTTTTTTTTTGTTTTCCAGCAAATGTCCCAAGTTCTTAGTGGAAGAACAATGTATTCTCTAGACATGCAGACATGTGTCTCCAGTTATTTCAATGTCCGGTTATTTTTCCCAGCATCATTTTACATAGTCTGTGCTGTCCTTATTCAATGATGAGATGCAATAAGATAATTTGTTCAGGAAGCCTTTAACGCTTCCTGAGTTATAAGCATCAACAAATACCTGGATAACAGGTGATGTTTCTCTTGGGGTTGGGCCCATTATCTTTTTGCAGAAGTTATCACTAAGCTGTTAAATTCTTGTCAGTCCAGCCTGTGTATTTGACAAAAGTCATCAAAATTATTATGCTCCCAATTTTTTACAGTCTTGCACATTCCACTGTAGCAAAATAGACCCACTGGTTTTTTTTCTCTGATCCAGTGAAGCTGGTGTAAAGTTGGGGTCATGGGGAGCTTGGATATCTCCATTCTCTTCCATTTAGTGTTGTAGGAAGGGTTAAACCAGTCCACAAGCAGTCTCAGATGGGCTGACATAACAGGCCCTTAATGATGGCCCTTGGTCATGCCTCCTTTCATCCCCAGCAGTCTTTTTTTATCTCAAATGAGTCATGAGATGTGTTTATTCTATTCTGTAAATTGTTTATAATGGATATCTACTGGGAGTTTTAAGAAGAGAAAGAGAAAGGGTGTTTTTAACTGATCTGATACTACTGCCAAAGTTGAGATGAAGAGAGGGGACAAGCCTCACCCATGAAGAGAGGGATGAAGAGAGGGGACAAGCCTCACCCATTGAGATTATTAATGTTTTTTATTAATGTAGTGAAAGTATGTGTGGGGATATAATTGAAAGTTAGTTTGTGGGTTTTGTTAAGGACAAACACTGAGTCGCATATATTTCCAGCATTTAGCAGAGGAAGGCCTGAGATTGTGATCAGCATGACATCAATGAACAGAACTACTTTATGTTCCACTCCACCTACAAATATATACCTTAGTCTTCTCTTCTCAAGGGGTTAGACGTTCAATATTTAAATTGAAGAGACTGGGACTACTAAGTGTAGACAGCGCTATATTTAACCTATCCACCAAAGAAAGCAGAAGGCAGCCAGGAACACAGCACCCAGGGAGCAGTGTGTGGGGAAGGTCCCTTGCTCGAGGGTACCTCAGTGGTGCCACTAGCAGTCCTGGGATTCAAGCTCAAATCCATTAGATCCGAGGTTTAACTCCCTAACCAATAGGCCACCAACTGCCCCAGTTAGGCCATTAATGAGTTATGATGTTAGAGAACCTGCCGTAAGCTTTTATTCTTACAAAAGGAGAAGAGTAAAGTGCTCAAATAAAACAAAATCTTTGCAAAAGTCAGATCACTTAATGCCTAGGAAGAGAACTTCCAATCCAACTGAATCCAATGCTAGATTTGTCCTTACTGATCTGCAGTTATTAACCCTTATTTTATCCTAAGTGTCTAGTTTTCACGAATCCATTTTTCTTTATCAAGGGTAATGCAGAGTCCCACCATTTTATAAAAACAGTAGAGTGCAGTTTATAATTTATCTGTGTTTAAGACAGTTATGTATCAAAGCACTCTGTAGTCCATCAAGTCTTCATTTTTTAGGAATAACTAAAAAATTAAGAGTCTTCATTCACAATGTGACTAAAATTGGACACTTATGGAGGGATGAAGTGTGAAGTGCAGGTAACTTTGTCATGTATTTATTTGCTGAGAGTTGGAAGGTCTAAAGAGTTCAAAAGGTCTTAAGTTCAGCAACTGTCTGTTTATGAAACTGACCTAATTTGGAGTATAACGATTTGTAATATGTTTCCAATGAATTTTGCTGCTTTTCTTATTTATGCAATCATTTTTCTTTTAATTGTGTTAAAAGTTTATTTACATTCAGTGAATGTATCTTATAGTATTGAAACTGCATTGTTTGTCATTTAAAATTTATTTACTTGCAACATCCCTGACCTCAAAGGATAAACAACTGGAATAAAGCAAAGAGCTCCAAAAACTCTGGGACAGAGCACCAAACTGTGCTTCCAAAAAAAACCTTTGAGAAGTGAGAGGAACTCCCCTTTTTTATCCAATAAAAAGATTTAAGTGGAGTAGAGTAAGCCTCTGCCACAGCCCCTGATCTACAATACTCACACGGCTCCTTCCTGACCTGTCGGAACATGTTTTTGTGTCTGTGACAGGAAGTCTCTGAGGTAAAATTCAGGCCAAATATATATATAGAATATATCCTTGACTTTATACCTGCTGGTCACTTCACCCTCAGTAAACCCCTAATCCTGTATATCTTCTTTTGCTTGTGTCACGCAGCCATACATGATAGTTCAATCTATACGAAGCTACATTCTGGAATCATATTCTATTTTCTTTCTGTGCCTTTGTGATTGGTGTGTATTCTGTGTCTCGTTCTGTACATGTGTCGCATTGTCATGAGCAAAAAATGCTTTTATTTCAGACATAAAGCAACAAAGAGAACTTTTTCTTTAACTGGGAAGAGGAGGAGCCAATCTACAGATTTTAGTTTTGATCCAAAATCGGCTCCTTAAGACTTTATGAAGGTGTTAGTGAGCGTCATTTTGGAGGATCCCTCGGCATCTACTGGAACACCATAGATTCAGAGGTTGATTCTGGACCACCCCTCCTTCTCAATCTGACAGTATATCCTGCGCTGTTAGTTTTTTTCTCAGCAGCTGGGTGAGAGTGTTCTTAATTATGATGTCCCATTGCTGCTATGCGGTTGAGTACCTAACTTCTTGTCTCTTGCGGTTTATTTCCACCCTGACTTTGTCCATTTTATTGTTATATAGCTTCTAAAAACACAGATTTTGCTCAAATCTCTTTTTAACTTGGTCTGGAGCAATGCCAGTCCCATAGAACTGATTTCACTCACCACTTTCACCACTGGAGACTTTTTCTTTACATTTACTGCAATTAGCTGTAGGGCACTACAGGGCACAGTCTCCCTGGAGCAACTTTCGATCAAGGGTCTTGCTCAGGAACCTAGTGGTTGTGTGCTGAAGGCAGAATTCGAACCCATGACCTCTTGGTCTACAGTAGGGGTGGAGCCAAATTCGAATACGGTTTTCGCAAAGGCACAAATAACGTGTTTTTTTACGAATATGCTATTTGGACAAATACTTAAAAAAATATTTGCAATCGGGAAACCCCGGCCCCCCGGTCACACGCTCACGTTCGGGAGCAGATACTCTGTCCCATGATCACGTGCTTGCGTTCAAAGAGCAATTACTCCGCACCCCCCACCCCCCCAACCCCCCCCGGCACACACTCAAGTTCAGAAATAGATTCGGGGAGAGGCGGGCGGAGTTTGCGCTGCTGCCTTATGAATTTTCCTAGAATACAAATACAAACACGAATACGAATAGCGGCAACTGCCCACTAGGCCACCACCATCCCAGTGGCCTCCATCTTGCCCAGTTGGGATTTTACTAGCTGAAACTGAAAATTCTTTTTCAGTCTTTCCTTCAGAGTTGTTTCATAACACATGTCCTCTTTCCTTAGCTTTGTCCTCATTTTTACAACATTGTCTATTAATTTAACTGAGTGAAGATACTTACTTAGAAGTAGGGGAATGATTAAGGCTTACAGCGTAGCTCCACGTAGTGTGGCACCAGAAGCCCCAGTAATGTGACTATCCTAAGGAGAGCATTTTTGTTTGTTATGCTTCGTCTGCAAAAATTCTCAAAAGATGATCTGAATAAAATAAGAAATAAATAAGGAAAGAAAAGATGCCGTCTTTTGAAGAAGCTCTTGCTGTAGAGGCCAGTGAGCTGAAACACTATCCAAACCTTTTAGCTGCTCAGAACAGAATTAGTTCCACTTCCTGTACCACTATCTACAGTGCTGCAGCCTGCAATCTGCCAGCAGCTGCACGCGGCCCAATACGGCTCAGAGCAGCGGAGGAAATTGAAGAACATACACAGGCTGCATGTGGGAAAGCCTTTTGAGCTAAGAGCCACTTTCACTCTGTTTGGTAAAAGAAGAGAGACTGAAGGTAAATAAGAAACTCGCAGTGTCTGAATGAAGAGTAAAGCCTGGATAGTTACTGACAGATGCATCTCTGCCATAAACTATTATTTTGGTTATATTTGATACAATTATTTTGACTGATTATTGTAATAAAGTAATGAACAAATAATGGGTTAGACAGACAGAGGTAATTTATGTTATTAAAATACTAATACTAATACTAATACTAATATTAATTGCATATTAATACTAATTAAAAATTTCAACTCACTATTATTTGATAAGGAACCGAGGTTGTACAATGTAATCTTTCAGTCCATCATCACATATTGTATATCTTATAATGTTCATTTCCCCTTGCACCTGTATTGGTCAACATTTATTCATACACCATTTTATACTTACAGGTTTTTAGTCCTGTCTCAAATTTTTATTTTTGTCCTTTTCTGAATATATGTTGCACATATTTTGTCCAAAACTGTAGACACCTATTCTTTTTAAATAAAGGTACAGAAAGTCATCATCTAAAATAAAGTAAAGAAAGCTTTACTTTAGATGTTGGAACATTGCTGTCAGCCACTGATATTTAAAATTTTTAGATCATAAACTCCACTCCAACTAATCCCAAAGGTATTGGAGCTCTTTTGCTCCAGAGAACTCTGTTAAACTGCTCCCCAGCCCCTCTACATACTGGTACCCCTCCAACTAGCATTTGGGTTTGGGCATAGTGATCTTAGTCTCACTACTTGAAAACATCCCATTCCTCTGCCAGTAGTGTCCTATGTCAATTAACTGTATGAGTATTTGAAACATGTGTCAGAATAATAAACACTTTTATTACTGCAGTTTTATATATATTTGTATGGTTATGGGGCAAAATCATTTTGATACATGCTTCTCCGTTGCTGTATTTTTATGTAATAAAACTTGTAATGTAATAAAAAGAATGCTAAAATAGTGGGCAAAATAGTGTGAGAAATGAATGGTATGCAAAATCTCCATATGAAAAAATATCATTGAAAATTCTGAGCTATTTATAAATAGAGGCAAGTAACAGTGACAAATGATGGTTGTGAATTGATGGCTGTAGAATTTCATTCGCGTTTAGCCACATTAGCAATTTATACAAAGTTACTTCAGTAATTAATCTAAAATATCACTCACTGCAAAGAGGCGTAATACATTGGCCACCATGATGGACACAGAGCTGGCCGAGGCTCCGATGACCCCTACCACACGCTCTGGCTTGGGAATGATTGGTGGCTCGCCATTCGAGCATCGGACATCCGAGTTGTCCTTCTGGATCAATGCTTGGACAAAGGTCAGAGACTGCTCCAGTGCGTAAGTATCTCTTGAGCAGGTGTCCAGAATTCGGGCTCCCAGCGTAATGTTGGGTAGCAAATCTGGGTCACTGTTGATCTGGTCCAGTGCATACAACATGGCCTCCATACGATGGATTCCCTTCTCTTTTTTAACATCGCCACAGGGGACACCCGCAGGGCCTCGTGAGTGGACAGGGAAAAGTCCGCCTAGCGTAATATCGCCCTCGATCTTTATAGAGTGCGGCTGTGTGCCTGAGGAAGCTGACGAAGCGCGGGACACAGTGGCCAGACCCAGGAGAAGAATGCACGGGAAGTTGGCCAGAACGAAGGATCCAAAACACGGGCATGGTCTAGCTGTGCCCAGATGTGGCATCATGACTGATTCCTGACAAGTTCACCCAATCTTCTGATGTTGTGAAGAGGTTTCTGGTGCTTTACCTGTGAATCCTGTGGGAGAGCAAAATTATCACACTGAGATTGGGGCAATTGGAGGTGGATTAAACTTCATTTTGGAATGTTAGAACTAATTTCCTTAGATGGACATTTACAGTTCTAAAACCTGATTGGCCAAGCCATTATAAAATATTTCTTGGAAAACATGGCATACTTTTCCCTGTACTTTGCAATACTACACCCCCAAAAAGTATTTGTATACTCATATCATATCACCATTCATTCATTGCTTCATTCATTCAATCACTCATTAATTTATAAGCTGGGAAGTTAATCATAATTAAGATGGCTAGGATTGCTGGACCATTATTGCTGTCCCCCCCACTCTTCACATTCATTTGTTTTGTCCCCCCACATTTTGTTTGCCGGGCGCAAATTTGTCCTTCTAGTATTTATTATTAATAAGTCTTTCTTTCTCTGTGCAAAATGTGGCTACATGCCACTTCTCTGACAGTTTCAAAAATTGGTCATTGAAAATATATTTGGACAGAATGAGTAAGAGATGTGGAGGGAGAGTTCATCAGTAGGATTTGCAGGTTCAAATTTCGCAAAAGTTTGGGTACTCTGCTCTGGTTAAAAAACATTGGCACCCCTCTTGATATGAACTGATATTGGTGCCCTTTTTTATTTTTCCTTCTATAACTGAAAAAAAACATCTATTTCTTCTCCAAGCCCATATGGAATTCTGGAAAATTTTCAAACATAAAATTTCTTTTTAGGAGAGCTTAGACAGCAAATTTAGCAATTTATCTAAAATTAGACAGCAAATATATTTGTTCAGAGAATACTTTTTTTCCACAGATTCCCTGAGCTGTTTTTATTGTGGGTTACAAATGTGCAAAATTCACCCTTTGCATCCTTTTTTTTCTGTGAGTCAACTGAAAGATTTTGCTGTCAGGAACCACATGCTTGTATGAGCCATTTGAAGGCTCCTATATCCTGACTTCAGGATGAGGAAATTTGCATTGGTCCACCCCTCAACTGTCGAGCCCCTAACTCTAGATTAATTAAAGATCACTGAGCGCTATGGCTACAGGAAAAGACAAGTCACACATGAAGTGTTCATCTTGCTCTGGGTCTGGCTTGGGTTCGAACATATAGGGCTAGATAGCGCCTCTGTTTTCTGCCATTTTCACATGTGATAAACGTGCAGTGTAAGGATGGGATGAGTGGGGCTTATTTGCACAAAAGTGATCAAGCCATTAAACGGCTCAATTTGAAAGGGACTGAAACTGTGAAGAATAGAACTGGTGATTCTCTTTATGTGAGAGTCTAGTCCATAGATTTATTACAACCTTATAATACAGGGCTGGGCAATTAATTTCTACACGGGACCACGTGAAAAATATTCAGGTTTTTTTATTTTAAACTTTATGAACATGTATTAATTTTTGTGTAGGTTGAAGAGGAAAACATTACGATTACGATTTGTTAAAAATTGACATGGTATGAAACAGCACTCAATGTGAGACCTGACTTGTGTCAGTCACAAACATTTTATTAAGGAAATAAAACCTACAAGAGAAATATTAAATCCATAATTTGCAATAAAATTAAACTGTAAAACAATCTAAGAGCAACTGTAAAACAATCTAAAAGTCACCTGTAAAAGAATGTAAGGGTTTATCAACACACAAAGCATTCATATTTGCCAGGGTAAGCTAAAATATGAGGCTCCAGATGATAATTAACTAAGACCCGCTTGGGAGCCGCGCCTCGAGAGCCAGTTCTCTGAAAAGAGCCAAAATTCTCGTCGCTGTAAGTGGTATGGCCATACACTCATTTGGGGAACTTCATACTGTGTTTCTGACTTTACCCCTTCCCACCCTGCAACTTCACGGGCCGTGACAAGGATGAGACACCGATATTCAGCAGACCAGATTTTAAAAAACAATGGGCCAGACGTGGCCCGCGGGCCGTAGTTTTCCCACCCGTGGTATAATATCTCCCACTAATTACTTTAAGACTTATATGCTTTAGTTTGACAGTGAGTGCAAGTTTTCCTGGACAGTAATGTTGTCTTTGCCCTGTGTTAATCTCTGTCTGTCCAGGCAAGACCAAAGTTCACAGTCAGTTTGGTGTGAGACATTCTGGAGAAACTTAGGGTAACAGAATAATTCACAGTAGTTGTTGGAAAATTAACCAGATCTCCACCTCTAAAAGTTCTAAAATTAAGGCAAGAATGTAAATACTGCACCATTATTAACCACCTAGCAAAATCATAGACACTCCCTAGTCATAACTACAAAAAAATGTACAGTGAAATATTATAAAGATTTTGACTGGAAATGCAAAGTGTGAAATCACTTTAAAAGGTAGAATTAACTGGAACACCACTAGGGAAAGGATAAGTACAGATTTTAAGAATCCACATTCTCACCCACAATCATATGTAGTGTGTGAAGTCAGCCCGAAATAATAGATAAACTATAATATTATGTAGATATAATAATATTATATCTATATGTATTCCTATTCATTAGTTTGACCCTGAGACAGCCACACTCATTCAGAAGCCTATCATACAGTACAGGCAGTGGTTACATGCACATAAACATGCACTGAATTCGACAAAGATGATAGCAGCATCTTACCTATTCAGACCCAAAGATTTCAGAAAACATTTCATTTTCTTTTGACTTTAATTATTTTTGTTTTCAGTCTTGGTCAATATCACTTCAGATTTTTTCATTGGGCTGATTGCCTGGCTGTGAAGATTAAATGCTCTTGTGACATTACCACACTAACACTGAGCACCAGAGGCTTATGAGCAGCTCTTTTTTTGTCCATGAGCATAATATAATTTCAAGAATAATATTAGAATACATTCCAAATGAGACACTAAGGCTGTACTATGAAATGAGACACTATTTACTTTTAGGGCACACAAGATCAGTAAATACTGAACATGTGCATGAGGTTTTAGCAATGAATGCATTTCAGGCCAAAATCATCTTGGAAAACCATCATAAAACACTCAAGCATCAAGCAGTCCGCCTCATGTAGGGGCATTAAGGGGCATTAAAATCATTGGCAGGTTTGTCAAAAATGCTTCAGTTGAAACCACTCTGAAAACCTCCCTGACTTATGCAGAAATTTGGAAAGGTTGGTTAATTTTCTCGTCAAATTGAGAGTGAAAGATTGAGGATGAGAATTAGGGGGTTATTTTCCTTCTTTTTTTTTCCTTTTGTTTCCATTTTTTTTTCTTGCACAATGGGAACACCTTAACATTTACATTATTTAACTCTATTTCCCACTGATTGTCTATCCTTGTTCAGGCTATTTTTATTGTAGTGCCCAAAGAGGTTTTGAATGCTATCTTAATCAAAGCACAACAATTCAGGTGGATGATCAAACCCAAAGTCGTGTGTTTTCAAATGACATAGTAGTAAAATAACAAGGCAAGTGAGCACCGAAGAGTGTAAAATACACAATTACTGTTGGTGTTGATTGTATGTGTAGTAATAGCTCTGTCCGAGAGAGGGCTCTGTGGGACTGAGACGCTTTATTCTAGTCTCGTCCACATTTCAAGACTAAAAGAGTTTCAGACGCGTTAAAACACCTTAAGTGATTAATAAAGAGACGAAATCAGATTGTAAAATTAATACACAATGGAAATCGTTCTGTCTTCCTCACCTCAGGCTGCGCTTCGGCAGCGGGGCTCTCCTCCTCCATCCGCAAAACCATTTAGTGCAAACGAAGTCAAAATTCAGGATTCTCCTCAAATTTCCATCCATTCGCTTTCAGACCGGGTTCAGAGAGAGAAAGGTCGGGTCCAAGTGTAGTTTGATGTCGCTAGAAAGAGGAGGAGAGGTCCGACTGAGCCTAGAGAGGGATGGAGGAGTGAGGAGAAAAGTGCAAAAGGACAAACCACAACTGCGTCTACAAATCACAGTCAAATCCCTTAAAAGCTCGCTCTCTCACACACGCACACGCGCCCTCTGCATTAATGGCTCAGATTGGGATTACAGCAGTGCGTATGTGAGGAGTTAGTGTATGTATATATATTTTATGCACTTTGCTGAATATAGCTCTTCTCCATATTCCACTGGAAGTGTGTGTGTGTGTGTTTTTGTGTGTCTGTGGGTTGAGGGGATGATGCTCTGACCATCAGAATTCGCCATTTTCTGTCTCAAAGTCAAGTCTATTTCTTTCACAGTTCTCTTTATTTCACATCATGAGAGAGAGGGCAAGAGATAATCTAGCTGCACTTTGGGACACGTGAGTTTGTAATTGATGGTGTATAATATTCAGTTCATAATGATCCACCACAGAGTAGAACAGAATAAGACATAAATTACTGTACACAGTGGTCAAATATGATCCTGAAGATGATTAGTGTCGATGATATGAAATGTTGTGTTAATAAAGCAATCTGTCCAGTGTGAACAGAGGAGTGTCAAATTAGGGGGTGTCCAGTCCCAGCCATCAACCACTGATGTCTTCCAGAATGTTTAAAGTCCTGAGGGCACAGTAGGATTCATTATTAATATATCTATCTTTAAAATATTGCAATATATATACATGTTATTGGACATGAGCATATGTTGCACTGGAATCATTTTCATATTTTTACCGCACGGTTAGGTGACTGTACTGGCAGTAGACAGAGTTACAGTAGAGTGCAGGGGCTAATTCAGTGTGGTATGAGTGTAGCACAGTGTAAAACAAATACAGACATTTTAAGCAGTATGAATAGTATAAAGTGAGGTAGTTGATAGTTTAAAGTGAGCTAGTTGACAGTATAAAGTGAGGTGGTGGTCAACCGGGAACTAGAAATGTATAAACATTTATGAGTGTTTTTCTTCTCCATTCAGAAACAGAACAGAAGATTTGATACTGGTAGAAGGGAGAAGAGTGAGTATATTTGTTTGTGTTTTTCTTCCTCACATCCAGCAAAAATGTATTTATTTTATGCAGCCTCATGTGCACATACACACATGATATTAAAAACACAATTTTTTACATTAAGTATAACAGTCAGCTGTCTATATAATATATCATATATTATCTATTATATTAAAGTTGATAAATACACTGTACTGTACTGTGCAAAATTCAAAAGTCTACCTCCTGTGCAAACTGTTTAAATCCAAAGTTATTATTAGAAAAATTGCAAATGAACAAGAAAGCAGTAAAAGTATGAGATTTGTTCTGTTTGTAGTGTGAGCTGGTGAGAGAAACCAGGTTCGATTCCAGATTCCCCCATGATACCTCCAGCCATTTTTTGGATTGCGAAATTCCATCAGCAGCTCCTGATCTAATTTAATGAAGGACTGATCAAGTCAAACCAGGTTTCTGATGAAAATACAGTAATACTGGACACACTGATGTACTGAAATGTGTGTGTGTGTGTGTGTGTGTGTGTGTGTGTGTGTGTGTGTGTGTGTGTGTGTGTGTGTGTGTGTGTGTG
>JBBMFX010576947.1:0-14339 GCA_037832545.1 Rhabdalestes septentrionalis | reverse complement strand
GCACGCAGACACTTCCAACTGCAAGTTATAAAATGATTTAATATTAAAACAGCCAAATTCAAATGTGATATCTCTGGCAGGTAGATAGAGGTCTCTGTGTCCTGAAGTTAAAAAACTTAGTTAAAAAGTTAAAAAGGACAGGGCTCACACTAACTTTTATTAAATAAGCAACTTAATCTATGTGGCTAGTTTCCATCACTCAAAGTTTTTGTTTGAACCTGCTGTGCCGTCTTCTCTCTCCACCTTCAATTTAACAACAGTTATTTCAAAATTATTTACAGGTCCAAGTCTGCTTAATTGAGTGCATGAGCAAAGCTTATTGTTTTTGGTCAGTTTAGGATTGTTGTGCACGTGATTGTTTGATGTGATGTGTTACATCTTGGATTTATTTGGAATGTGAGAGAATACTTAGAATACTTTCAAACCCCAGTTCTCATGAAATGTTTTTTTTTCTTCCCCTCATTGCTCAACTACTAAACTGAAAAGACTAGATTACACACACCCACACACATTACAAGGCTAGGCTGTTGTAACGAATTTTATCATGTTCCACAAACCTGCCTCGCCAGCATCTCAGCACAAAGCCTACTCACTTGAGGTTTTCAAACAAGTCTTGTCTCGTTCTCGTGAACTCAGTCTCGTCTCGTGGGAAAACCGACTCGTCACACCCCTAGTGATGACCCCTACATTTTACTGTGACTTTATTAATAAAAATTACAATAAATTTTTTTGTATTAACCTGTTTATACCAAAGAAAACCACAGCACATACCCAGGAAAAAGCAGTGCATGAATTACATGTATTTCAGCACTGCAGGAGTTCATATAAACTGGGCAGTGTGGATATGTGTTTACATTTATATATTCGTTAAGGGTAATGTACTAAACTGAGTTTGAAATGAAATTAATGTGTTTTGGGACCATTTCTGGGTTTGTTTTCTGTTTCCATTGCTTTTAATATTTTTACTTGCTAATGTATATGTATACCAAAGACTTATTTTGCTTAAAACATCCAACAAACAAAGTTTCATAATGTTGGAAACCACGTAAAAATATATATATAAAACCCTACAATGCTTCAGTAACTGATGTTGCTGAAACAATGATGTGAAACCAATACTAAGCAGCCACTGCTGAAACCTGGGAACTGTTTTTGGTACAGGTTCCTAACCCTGGTCATGCAGTGCACTCCTGTCTTACACATACATTGTCAGGACATTGGGTACTCTATGCTGAGAAGCACTGGGATAATAGTGTTTTGTATAAATGAATGAGTTTCTTTGTATGGGTTATATTACCTGTGTTCGAAGCACAGTGCCTGTTCAGCTACAGCCAGTGCAGCAGTAACTTGGTGCAGAATGCTTTTGGCTTGGGCCATGGAGGAGAGCTAAACAAACACAAACACACACAAGCTGTGAGACATGTATGGGCAGTACTGAAGCTACAGAAAGCAAAAGCATGTCCCTTTACCTTCCCTTGCATATTCTCCAGATCACTGCCTCCAAACTCAAACTCCAGAATCACGAAGAACTGATCGTCACTGAAGAAATCTACACACACGAATATAATTACACAACAGACCACATTAATACTATATGGACAAAAGTATTGGGACCATTCCACCAACAGGGTGTTGCATTTATACAGAGACTTTAATACGGAATTGGTCCCCCTTTGCAGCTAGAACAGCTTCTTCTTGGAAGGCTTTCCACGAGATTTTGGAGTTTCTTTGGGAATTTTCCAGTTCATCTCAAAGTTGTTGGATGTGGTTGAATTCAGGGCTCTGTGTGGGCCATCCATGTTCTTGCTTTGTGCAATGGGGGACAATCATGCTGGCTTAAAAGGTTCTTCTCCAGACTGTATCCACAATGTTGGAAGCATGGCGTTGTCCAAATTGTCAGTCTGCTGAAGCATTGATTGTCCTTCATTGGAAGTAAGTGCCACCTGAATTCAGTAATTAAGGGGTTTGTCCCAAACTTTTTGTCCATATAGCGTATATTTTATTATGCCAATGCATAATCAGTCAACACCAGCGACCATGCAGCAAGAATACATGCCTGGTGAAAAGTTGTTACATTTTTGGTAAAAGACCACAGCAGAATGAAAGTACATACTGACAACAGTAACACAGCTGAGCTTTATCATCTGTAAAGTGATCTATAACAACGTAATCTTCATTGCTGGCATAACTCAAAGTGATATTTACACTGGCAGGGATGTTAAGACAGACAACAACAAGAGTCCAAAGTTACTGACAATGACAAACATGGTGACAGTTTAGGAGGTCATGATAATCTAATAGTGTTTGTCCCTTTCTTATTAAGGGGCACAACCTTTCCTCTCAAATTTCCACTACTTTTAAAATGCTTTTAGCTAGAACTGTTGGCTTCGCTGGCCTTTTAGAAAACAAGCACAAATACAAAATGAACAGAGCAAGGACAGAAGTCTCTGACCATAAACATACATGTATTTCGTTTGGAAAATCAACTGATGTCTCCAGACATGTGTTCACAACCTGAATTCATGTCTATCTCAAACGTTTTTGAGCGTGTGTGTGTTTTTTGCATGTAGATATGTTCTTACCAGGCCTGTCATTCTCAGATCCCTTCTCCCGATCAAATTTGTCCCAGCATTTGAGCAGAGCACTGGGATAACACCCCCGCACACAGTGAAGGCTGAAAAATGATCATTGCAGACAATCAATAAAACAAAATACTAACATTTGTACTGCCTCAAGCTATTTTAAAGCAGTAAACTGAATATTATAAACAACTTCTTACAACATCTTACTTGTTGAGTCCAATGAAGCCATTAGTTTTGTTGCTGTTCTTGGAGTCCAGGCTACTCAGTTCTCTGTTGGAAAACAAAATGAACAGAATGTGTCTTCCAGAATGATGAACGGAACTACAGATGATTCTGCAGTAGAACAACATCTTGAATTAAGTCATTATAATCTTAATTTTTTTCTAAAAATATATATTTTATTTGTCATAGCAAACACTGTAATTTTTGATATCATGACAATGTCGACCACTGTCATGTTTATCATGATGATTAACAGTAAAAGTTACAGCTCCGCTATTTTACCCGACATCATCAATCATGAAAGCATGACATGTTTATGGGTTTACACTACTATTCAAGTTTCAACCAATCAACTGGCAACCAAATTAAGCCATTTTAATTTATTTCATTTGTCTTTTTTGCAATTTCTACAAATGAAATGCTAAATTCTCAGTGTGATATTTTTATCACGTTTATTTGGTGAAAATAATATAACATGTTGCGGTTATATTTAAGTTGCACTCTTTGTACACCCTGTAATACATTTATTCTAACAAAAAGAAGAAGAAGAAGAAAAAAAAAAGAACAAAAATCTTACTTTGAAATGATGATTTCATGAAGAATTTCACCAAATGTTTTTTGTGGTTCGCCATTGACTTTCTGACTGCCTTCTACTGGAATAATCTGGGGGGGAAAAGAAAGAAAATGACATGTAAAACAATCACTGTAAAACAATCTATTGTTAACTAGAAGCAAAAGCTATTCTAGTATAGCACCAGTAACAAAGGCATTGCTTTAATTATAATATGTTTCGCAATCATGATGAGTGTTCCAGGCATTTCAAATTAAAACAGAAACCCAAGACGATCAGTTATGTACAGTGGTATTTGGAGGTTTATGAACCATTTAGGATTTTCTATACTTCTCCAAAAATTACCCTTGACATGGCACTTTCAAGACGAAACGACCGGTTTTTGTGAGAAACTGAACAGTATTTATATCATTTTTTACCTCTAATAGATGACCGTGGCATAGGATAAGCAAATGTCGGAATCTCTGTGCTCTGTGTAAACAACGAGTGACGTATTCACGCCACAGATCACTTCCGGAGTTTGCGTATACTACGCCAAAGCGCATGCACAGGGAGCCCGAGACGGTTTGGACACAGTCGTCTATCAGAGGTAAAAAAAATGATATAAGTACTGTTCAGTTTCTCACAAAAAAACAATCGTTTCGTGTCTTAAGACACCAATGTATCGTCACGAGCCACAGGGTGTAATTTAGATTTGTCTGTGAATGTTTTTTTTACTTTGAAAGGTTTGACGCCCATCCACTTCCATTAAATGACTACCAGACTGCCACGGCTAAAGCTAAAAATCTTCGTTTGTGTTCTGCTGAGGAAACAAAGTCCCCTACATCTTGGATGCCCTGGGGGTAAGCAAATAAACATCAAATTTTCATTTTTGGGTGAACTATACCTTTAAGGGTCTTGCTCAGGAAGCAAGTGGTAGGATTCAAGCCCATGAAGTCTTGGTGCAGAGGCAAGTATCCTACCCACTGAGCTACTATTCCAGTTCAATCTCAGCCATAATCTCTCTCAAATGCAATATAAATAAATAAAAAAATCTCACTACACATTTGTCTCCACTCTTACTCCATGTAAAGAGCGTTAAAGCGAATCAAGAACTCAGGACATGGACTAAATTGTTGCCAATGTAAAACAGTGTTTCTCGTGTAGTTAATGTTTATTTTCTTTGATTTTAGAACATGCTCTGCAACAGGTTGCCAGGCCATGCAAATTGTTTCAAACTAAATCTGTCAACAGTTCTCTTGAAAGAGACGTGGCAGTCGGTTTGCCGTTTGAGAGCAAAAAGAGACGGATCTTCTTGGTGATCTGATCCTAATTTAAAATAGATGAAATTCCCAAAACTAGCTCTTGATTCAGCCTCACTATAATCACGAGATAGCATAGGCAGACTCGGGTTTAGCCTATCTGCACATAATTATAAGATGTCATTTTCTTGTACTTTTATACTAATTTCTAAGAGACAAACGCCATTGGAAATGAAAAAAAGGGAAACAAAACTTAATCATTAAGTAAATAATCAAATCGCACTGGTAGCCAAGGTTTTGAATTCGTGTATCATTCATTCATTCGTTTTTCAATATGAAACCAAAACAACAAAACGGATAACGGCTCATTTTCCGATTTCTCATTTTGAGATCAAATCAAAAATGGAAAAAACGGAAAACAAACGCAATTCGTTTATCATTCGTTTTTCAATATGAAACCAAAACCAACCCCGCCCAAACCGACCAATCAGGAGATCCAAACCTCCCGCCTAACCCACAAAACTACTCGTAGATACTGACCCAAAACCTGAGCCGTCCTGAGGAAAAAAAACTAACACGTTTTTATCGATAATGGAATGTGTTTTGTAACTTACATTTATTTGCCTGGGATTGTTTTTATTTATGGTGAAAGAGTTAGTTCTGCACTCAGTTCATTTTCTGCATTGGAAATGAACAATACATTTTGAATAAACTATAGGAAAATGTAGACAATGGGGAAGGGTATAAGACACAAGATGGACTTCAGTTCGGACTTTCTACTGGGACGAAATTTAATAACTGGACCTTGGTGACTTTTAACTGAATACCTCTGCTCTATACCAACCTTGTATAAAAAAACAAACAAA
This sequence comes from Rhabdalestes septentrionalis, assembly GCA_037832545.1. Taxonomy (NCBI): domain Eukaryota; kingdom Metazoa; phylum Chordata; class Actinopteri; order Characiformes; family Alestidae; genus Rhabdalestes; species Rhabdalestes septentrionalis. Next base: position 8,857 of record JBBMFX010576947.1, on the reverse strand, counting down.
AAAACCCCAGCATTTTTTAACTGAAAAACACAACGTCTATTAAACATAATTCAGCGAAATGTGAAATCTATTATTTGCAGTATGTCACATTTTCAACATTAGGAATTCATCTAAAAATTTCACTGGCTCACTCAGTTACTGAGAGGCCTTCACTGAAACACTGGCAGCAAGATATTTCCAGGTATTTTGGAAATATTGTAAACATTGGATCCTCAGAATAGATTCTTGGGGGATCAATAATGCTATTCCCTGCAATCAATTGTTAACAAAATCCCTAAAGCAGCGAAGAATATGTAACGAACACACCTTAAGGGCCACGGTTTTCCCAGAGCTGTTGACTGTGGAAAACACCTCTCCAAAAGTGCCTTCTCCAATCTTGGTGCAGCGTTTCCTTTGTTCTTGAGGAATGCAGTCGTCGAATGAGAGGGGTCCATCTTGCTGACACTCCTGATATACTTTCTCAGCGTCACTAATATCTTCATCAACAAGGCCCTGAGAGTGTGCAAGTGTTACCAAGGCTCATTGTTCAATTAAATTGACAGTAAACAGTCAATACACAAAACACAGTGTTAAGAATGACAAAAAAATATATGCGGAAAGACAGAACATGGTTAAATTAAGTGAAATATTAAGTGGAATATTAAATGGAAAATAAACTCATGTTTTCTTCTAACCGTGGAGGCGTTGGTCATGGTGGAGTACCGCAATCGAGAGGAAGCGAGTCTGGACAGTGGTGTTTGTGAAACCAGCTGTGTGCTAAACAGGTCCATACTGGTGTCCATCACACTTGAAGAGTTTAGTTTGGACAGAGCCAGCCGCTGTGGGGTTGGGAATGCTACAACACAAAAATTTCAATGTTAAAACTGATCCCAGACCTTTTCAGACGTTATGGATGAATCTAGCAAGTGTGTGTGTTTTCCACATATAAACGCACATGTCGTCTTCTTGTGTATGGAGAGTGCCGCTTTGAGTCGTCCCCAGTTGTGTGTTGTGAGTGTGTCTGGAGTGAAGTTGGCCAGAATGGAGGAGAGGTTTAGTTGCTCCACTCTTAAAGGTGTCACAGGCAGCCCAAGAGAACTGTTGCCAGGCAGCCATCCACACACGGACTCCTGCGTTCAAAGGAAAAAAAACAAATAAGTTAGTAGAAGACAAAAGCTACACTAAATGGACAAACATTTTGGGACACTAGGCCAACAGGGACTTTAGTGAAGTGATCATTTGTTATTTGTGACACCCCATCGTGTGAACAGCACCAAAAAATGTTTATGCATTTAACCCATTCACCAAGTGAAGCAGTGGGTACCCAGGAGGCAGTGTGTGGGGATGATACCTTGCTCAAGGGTAACTCAAAATACATTAGATTGTAATCTTGAGAATCATGGCACATGCTTGGATTTTACACACCTGTGGCAATGGGTATGTACAATTAGGAGATGAGTCCCAATACTTTTGTCCATAGAGTGGATGAACAGTCACTATGAAGAATGTCATTCCTAAATATATATTAACATGAACAGGATATTACCTCATTGTGTGCTTTTGTTCTCGCAGGTAGCAGGTAGTTTAAAGAGCAATCTTCCGGTTTGGTCCTACTCTCATTCTTCTTTCTCTGCTTTTTGCGCTGCTCGCCCGTGTCTCTCTTCGACCAGCGGCTGACGCTCAGGCCGCTCACGCAGGCTTTACGGGCAGTACCAGCACCGGGGGGCTCTTTTATTACCACCTGCATGTGCGACTTACGAGGAGCATCAACAGTTTCGGGAGAAACTGCAGGAGGTTTGAACAAATTAGACAGACGTCTAACCACCCCCGTGGCCCGGCCCTCACTCCCAGATGAAAGCCCATCGGCGTTGCCTGAGTGTGGAGCCCTCTTCTCATCACTTCTGATCGCCTGTGCCTTAGGAGACTCTACCGGTGCCTGCTGGAATCTGCGGAGGAGGTTAGGGTCCAGAGGCTGGAGGGACACGGTTAGACAAGAGGACAGGCACTCCACCTTTAGGCAATCAACCAATGTCTGAATGGAATTGGAGGCAGGAGGAGTGGAGCGAGACGAGGGAGGTGCAGAAGAGAACGTATTGGAGGACTCTGTCTCCAAACAAGTCTTATGTTCTTTTGTCTCCAAACAAGTCTCGTGTTCTTTTGGTGTACTGTTATGGCTTTGTTTGGATAAGAAATCCGCCCCGTCCATCTCCTCCAGCAGGACGACAGCGCTAGCCGAGCGACACCTGTATGGCCACAAAAAGAAACCTCTTAGAAATTAACATATAATTTCTCTCAGGAATAAAGACGCATTTAAAGGAGAGATAAAGTCAAGTAAAATATACAGAGCCTGCAACACAGTTCTACTCAAAAAATTAAATTAATTACATTATTTTTAGGTATTTAAAGCAAATTTTATATTGAATCCTATATACCTACTAAAACCCTGTAACACTTGAGGACTCCTGACTAAGAACCGAACTTATCACAGCACCAAGAGAAAAAATTGGTAGTTACTCAACAGTACTGATGACTCAAAGGAGAAAATTCAAGTGAGGGTTAGTACACAGATCAGTCACAACATTAAAATGACTGACAATGTAGAAAAGTTCATACGTTTTTGGACAATGATGCAATTTTTCCTTAGTACTCCACCACAATGAATTTGAAATTAAACCATTGAAATGTGACAGAAGTTTAGACTTTCAGGTTATATTTGAGGAGGTGAATTAACATTATTGCATCAATCTTTTAGAAGTTTAAGTCATTTATCAGAGGCTCGTTTATAATTGGACGAAGCACACACAGACACACACCTAAAAATGAGTCCAACTTTTTAGATTAGGGTTAGGTTTAGGGTTAAAAGTACCAAATCGATAAGTGGTATCGATAGAAGTAGTAAAACAGATACAATCTAAACCCACATACAAAAACATGCAAGACCTTATATTAAAGCAGCTCACCTCTCTTTCAGCTGCTCCACCAGAGAGTCAAGGTGAGTCTGGGCTGACACAAATCCAGTACTTCCACTTGTCTGACCTTCCTCACAGGCCTGTTTTTTCTGGTCATCCTCTCTACTCCTCTCTTCCTCGTCAGGCCTTCCTTCATCCACTTTGAATCTCTCCTCAGTCCGCTGATCCTCTACAGACTCCTCGACCAGTTTCTCTGTCTGTATTTCTTGAGCGCGACCTGAGTGTTGCTTGTTTTTCTCTCTCAGGGTAAATGGTTGTGGTTTGACAAACTCATTGTTTATACTGTTTACTCCAGGGGGGTTATATAGCTCATCACAGCTCAAAGAAGATATCTCGGTGACAGAGGGCTCAAGGTACAGCAGGTTTCTTTTGGAGACTACAGATGGAGTGCTAGACAGCAGTGGACGCTTACAGGAAATACTCTCCTCCACACTGTCGTTAAACGAGACTTCGCGTAAAACGGTGGACTGTGTGCGACTGTTCTTGAGTGAAGCGACAGAAGGCTTAGGGTCAGAATGCCCCAGGGCAAAGTCCTTGGAGACAGTGGGCCGCTTGCGTCTGGTGACACAGCGGGGACGTGAAGGGACAGCATAAATGAAGTCGTCCGATGAATCAAGAGTGCAATTGGGAACTCCAAACTGTGAAGGAAAGAATAAGATTTGAACTTGTTAAAAAGTTAATGTAAAAAAGTTTTAAAAGTTAGTAGTTTTGCCCCCCAAATGATCCATTTAACATTTGGGGGATTTTGGGGGGGGGCTGATAATGATGGATAGAATCTAGTGTTTCCACACCCTGTTTCCGACAAATTTCCAAACCTCATTCAGTTCATTTTTTGGGATTTTTAAGGCAACTCTACAACTGGCATATTTTTACATGAGCTCTAAGTGCAACAGTATTAACGACCACAACTCCTTCAGTCCTTGCATAATACACGGTATAAAAATTAAGTGATTTTCTAAATCTCACTCGGTTCTTTCGCACAGTCAATAATGACTCTAAACTGCTTTATGTAGTAGGATGTAAAAATTAAACTTGTATGACATCAAATATAGATTTACTTAAAAATTGTATTCATTATATACATATTTTTTTGTTCATTTGCCCCAATCAAATGTGCAGTAGTTGTATTTTAGAAACAGGCATTCCAAATGGTGTATTAAAAAAATATTTCCTGTAGGAATTGCACACAATTTTCCAAAATAAAAAACCTTTTGGACTGAGTGAGTTTAGGAAATTTGATCTTCAATTATGAATTGGACTGAGTTTGTTGGTTTGCCTTTCCAAAAACATTACAGTGCTGTTTACTGACAGTATAACAGTATGTGAAAGTATGAGCCACTCTCTTACACTCTGTTTGGTGGTTTTCTGAACAGCTTGGATGGGCGGCCCTCTCCTCCGTTGTGTGACAAACTTGCCCAGAAAAGGTTGAGCAGTTGATACTCGTGTCCTGATAAGAAACAATACAGAGAGGTCATGTAAAATTACTTAGAAATAACACAATAGGACACTGAGAAAATTAGACCATTCAAATTTGATCAGGAAATACTCAATGTACTCCATTTTCTTCTTCAGTATTATGCTTTTTCAGCTTATAAAATGTGAGCAAATAAGATCAATGGTTTTATTTTTTAACAAATCAGTTTTTGATAGGTTCTACTAAATAGCAACATAAAGAATGAACAACTGTGTATTCAATTAGAAGCCAAGCAAATTAATAATGCACACAAAGGATCCCTATAATAAACATTTAAATAGGTTTGAAATAGGGACCAAAGCACACATTTTAAGGAACTTAAAATTAAACACATTTTTTCTACACGATTATTTTTTTATTTATTATCTTTTTTTTTTTGAGTAGTGTGTACATAATTTCCTGCACTCTAATAAGCACTGTATGCTACTTTGGTAATTAAGGTTCTATTGCCCAGTTTCTCCATGACAAGCGTAACGGCATGCAAAGTACCGCTAGTTCATTTTCGAAGATGCAGATGTATAAATTTGAAGACCCCAGCCATAACACGATACATGCTGTCCATGAGCCAGGACGAATCCTTGGAGGATTCTATTCAAAGATTAACACGGAAGAACTTACTTTTTATGGTCACTTGATGTAAAGGCATTTGAACTTATATTCTCATCCTCATCATCCGTGCTTTGAAGAACTTGTGGCCTTTTCTTCCTCTTTCTCATTATTAGTTGAGAGGTCTCTTCCTTCTCGCTGGATTGGACACTAAGTAAACCTGGTGTTTTTTCCCCAACAGTGTTTCTCACCGGTCTGGTGCTCACTTTGTTCCTACACACGAAAAATGAGACAGAGAGGATCAGAATAATGAACAAATTCTGGGGAGGCCCTTTACTGCAGTTTTAAGTGATTTCACCCGAGAATTCCACCCTGGCCAGGTCAACCTGCAAAAATATTCTGTAAAAATAAATGAAGGAGCTCAACCCAACCTAACCCACAATTTTCTGCAAGCTATATCTATTTTTTCTGTTGTCAGGCTGCTTTGTTGCTTTTTGGCCTGAAAAATGATGACGATGACCTACACCCACCTGCCAGGTTACAGGTAAACTAAAACATCATTTATATCTGAATATATTATGTTGGTATTCATTTCAGTAATCAGTCTTCGGGTAGTTTGATTGTGATCACCCTTTAGACCACAAAGAACACTTTTCTTTACATTTTCAGAGTTGAAGGCTTATTCGTTTAAAGGAACCAGAAGTTCTGAAGAGCCTGCTAAACTGAATAAGCAAGACATCTGAAAAAAAAATGTAATACTACAAATCGACCTTAATGTAGATACCATTTTAAAAGTTCCATTTCTTTTGAGTCAGATTTACGTGTTTTTTTTCAGGCATAAAATTAGTAGCCATAACAGCACATTATCCAACACACAGGATGTTACTGGGTGATCTCAGTCATGGGTTACTCTGCAGGATAAATGACATTTCTGAGCACTAAAAATGAAGAAGCTCAATTTAACACTTAGAACAAACACTATGGTATGGAGGAATTAAAGTAAGCCAAGAACAGTTTGGTGACCACACAATACAGACAAATACCAGTCAAAATTGAATACGGATGCATTTGGTAATTTTATCTTTAGTTGGGTAAATGCCAAAAGACGGTCAAGCTATACCGAACTGAGACAGAATGACGCACCACTAGATCATATTTTGACTTCTGTGTAACAGATTTGTCGCACAAAAGTCAAATGGCCGTTGTGTTTTAATGCTACTAAATATTATATAAGACGACCCATGTTTAGGCTTTTGGATGAACTTTGTTTCCTGTATGCCTGATAAGAAAGGTCCCAACAGTATTATAACGATTGCGCTGTCAGTTATGATTTGCCTGTGAAAAATCCTCATTTGCTGTTTTTGTGTATTTATTTTCCATTATTAGTTATTTTTCCATGTTTTTTTGTAAAACCACTTCTTATTTGTATTCTTTATTTATCTTCTACATACCTTTATCCTCCTGAGACCCGAAGTGTCTTACAAGTTTTTTGTGTGTGTGTGATTTTCTATCTATTTGGGCCTTAAAAATTTGCGGACTGTAGCGGACAATGGGACGATTTCCGTGTGAAAACAGAAATGAATTTAGAAAATGTTCTAAAGTGATATTAACCCAAGGACACATTTAATTTGACCAAAACAATAAAATTCTGCATCACTCATCTGTTGCTTGCAGGGACAACGAAAAATGTATTTTAGTTCTAGAACATCCTCTGGGGTGTTTATCTGTGATAGTCCTTTTCCCAGCATGGAAACCCAACACAGGATGCCCTCGACAGAGCACTATTGGGCTTGATGGAGAAACTCCAAATATTAAAGAACATACACGTGGATAAAATGTCCATTATAAAGGACATACATTAATGGCCCGGGTCTCAGGAGGATATGAGTTCTATAATTCCCCCAGCATAAAAACTAGATTTTACTTAAAAGTGGGCATATGGTTTAAGAGCCAGACCTGGAATCTGTGTCAGGATTGGGAACATTTTCCTCATCGCTCTCCACCCGCTTTAAGGCCGTCATAGCTTTGCGTGTACGCCTGGCAGCAGCTGAAGCTTTGCTTTTCTTTTTCCTTCAGACAGAGACAGGATGAAACATGAAAATTGTGATATCAATGAAATATGCTTCCTCTTAAATACATCACACAATTGAAAAGACAAAAGAGCATGAGCACGTGAGCTGCACTGATTTAAGTGTTTTACCGTTTCTTGGAGTACGTGTTCTCTGGAATGGACTGGTCGGATAAAGATGTGCTGGAAAAATTGAACACTTTCTTCCTCAGGTCAGGTGAGAACCACTGATCCAGCTTGCGCTTTTGTTTGCCATATGTCCTGAGGAACACAGGCCTGTTAGGACCAAAGGCACTCATTTCAGGTTTTCCTTTTCCGTGTAGTTACTCTGAAACACACTGTTGAAAACAAATTGTTGCATGAAACCCACAATTTCACCCATAATACTGAACTACTTTCACTTTGTCAGTTACGATGATAAGCATCAGGCATTTTAATACAGCCTGCAAGTCCTTAGTCTAAGGTCTGGAGGTGCGTGCTGAAAATACCTGGACGAAGACTAAGAGAATACATACTGCAAACATCTAAACAGATATTAGCCAGAAGTTACCTCAGCCATTATACATTTGCAGTCACCTGTGTTTACATTCAGGTAATACACTATATGGTCAAAAGCAATGGGACACACATTTACTTAAAGCATCATCATACAAAGACATTTTGAACACCACCATGTTTCCAACTTTCTAGACAAAATTTGCCGAAAAACAAATTCTTTTCCAGGATGACTATGCCCCAGTGCACAAAGCAAGGTCCAACACCTTTGGGGTGAATTGGAAAGGAGATTGTGAGCCAGGCCTTCTCATCTAACATCAGTGACAGACCTCATAAAAGCTATACAGAACGAATGGACACAAATTTCCACAGAAACTCTCAGATCTTGTGGTAAGCCTTCCAAGAAGAGTGGAAGCTGTTATAGTGGCAAACTGGGGACCAACATATTAAAGTCTATGTATTTGAATGCAATTTCATCAAAGTCCCTGTTGGTGTAATGATCAGATATCCCAATACTTTTGACATACTGTATAACATGCAAGGCTAGATAAACTTAATTACATCAGGTTAATGGAGATAGTTCTCTGGCAAGTATGACATGTTAGTCAAGTAAAAACAGCATTTGTGTGCTCCACGAATCACCAAAACATAAATAAAACATTGTAAAAAAAAAATCCATTGTCTGTTGACACTTGTTAGCTACATGGCTAACGCTATTTATGTGGCAATTTGGCAGGAAATGCCAAAAACAAACAAAAACACCTCAAACGGCTCACCATCAACAGTACTTACAGACGACGAAATATTAATCCAAGTTCGTCATTGCTAAAATACACTAAAGAGCACAGAAATGACAAAAACGACCATTCTAGTACCGCTCCCCGCTCCCAGTTCAAACTGGAGCAGAACACTCTGGTTGGCTGGTGTCTCAGACTGACACACGTGGTGCGTTCACACTAGACCACCAGAATCGACCTGGATAAAACCATGGCTCAGTAGCTTTATTTTGGTTTTTAACACAACCTTTTTAAAAACTGTTACTTCAGCAAATCGCAACGAGAAAACACCATTTGAGAAAACATTTTTAATAAATTGTCGTCTGGTGATCTTAAACAGTTGGTGACAATGACGCGGGGTACCTTCAAGTACCACAAACGTTGCACAGAGTTGCTCAACGTAAATCACATAGTCTTGATCATTGAGATGCAAACTGTGTTGTAGTGGTTTGATGGAAAATGCTGAAACTGGTCAGAGCAGTTGGTCATAGCCTCCGCTGTACGCTGTATGAGATTTTGGCCTGTATATTTGTGTGTGTGTGTGTGTGTG